>WHPZ01571695.1:0-16963 GCA_016617965.1 Macrosiphum rosae | reverse complement strand
AGACAACCTCCATGGGTTTTTTATTATATTTTAATTTTAAAGCGAGCTATGAGTATTTTAAAATTGTAAATTGTTTGTACAATTTAAAGTACTCATAACTCGCTTGACAATCAAAATATAATAAAAAGCTCATGAGGTTGTCTAGATAATAATCCTATCTTTAGATTTTATTAGAGGTAAATTTACTCTAATTTTTAAACTAACGGAGCTACACTTGTTTTGCTGAGCGTAAAATTTTCTATGTGATGCACTTGTAAGGCAGAGACAACACATGAGGGTATCGAGTCCTCTTAACTCGCAGTTGGTCGTGTGCGCTGCAGCAGTTGTCGGTGTATGTTTTTCGTAGCACCATACAATATAATATAATAATATTACTGTAAATATACAAAATAATTCTTCTATTAAATTATAATTTAATGTAGGTTAACACTCATAGTCATGAATAGAGTTTGAGATGAAAGGACGGACTTAGCCCCCTAAAGCCTCCCCCTCCTATTTGCGCATATGTAAGCATTCATCATGGTTGCGATTTGTGGCTAAAGTGTCTGCCAATATTAAGGACAGTCTCTTCCACAGTAAAATAATATATTAAAATGTCCTTTATTTAAGATATAAAAAGTAGGTACCTACAATACTTTGCAACGCGATATATTATAAAGGTGTTAGTGGACTGTAATAGGTTCCTACTGTAATGTACAATATAACAAAAGTGTTTAAAAATATAGTATTTCGATGGTGCCTGGGAAAAACTTGCTAAGACTATTAGTATGTACAAAATTGTCTAAGTCACATAACTGGTTTTTCTCAAACAAAAAATTAATTTCGTGAAATGTTATATTTTTCATAAGTGTATAAAAAAACTGGTAAATCGATGTATGACTTAGACCGTTATAGACTTAGCAAGTTTTTCCCGAGCACCATCGATTTGTTTGTTTATTTATTTTAGCAAAATTCTATTGTAACACAATCATAACAATAATTATATTAAGAGCTGAAACGTGTACCAACTGAGTCAAGCTCGTATCTGCAGGCATACAGAAGTATACATATAATTGTTCAAATTAATTGGTAAATAATAATTAAAGTTAATTTTAGACTGGTTGGCTCAATACAATATAATATGTCAATATTGTAATAGTAGGTACTATTTAGAGGCATGTCAAGAAAAAATATGACAATAATGATAGGTAGTAATTATAAGTTATAACTAATAATACAAAATCAGTATATCCTCCGTCACAGTATATAACAATGATAATAATTGTTGATAATGAAATTAGTAAGGCCCACCGAGTAAGACCCTTAACCGGAAAAATAATCAATATTATAAAAAAATTTATAAAAAAAAGAATATTCGACACATACTCGTAGAAGTAGGTAGGTACCTACTCACAACAATAATTTTGTACCTACAGACTGAGTAAATATGGCGGGAATCAACAATATAATAACTAACAATACCACAACAAGTGGACTCTTAGAACTCACTAAAGAAGAAAACTGTTGATTGTCGAAGAACTGATAAATCACATAGTTACAAGACAATAACCTTGTTGATCAAACAAACAGATTGATGTTGATAACGAACTTACCAATCTAAACCGAGGAAAACCGATCGAAATTCGGAAGTGGGGTGCCTGGGAAATGGTCCTTTATAATAACCATTATTGTTGTGAAAAGTAATTTTTGTTCATAATGTTGTGTTTTAATTACCTACTAGGTAATATTGTAGGTACTACTATATTTAATAGTAACCTACATTGTATTTATATTAGTAAATATTTAGTAAAACATATGATACTCAGTGCTATTAAATACTTCAAATAATGAAAATAAATATTTCCCCAATTTTTATATATTTCAAGAAAGTAATAGTGTTTATACTTTTAAATTAAAAATATCACCTTGTGTCATGGTAATATAATATTATTATGATGTATCGTCGTAATGATATGACATAATTGTATTAGTATGTACCAAACGGTTCGATTGCAGTACATGTAGGGGGGGAGGTTGATGGATTTCTGATGCATATTGATACTTTATAATTTGAACGATTAATACGAGGCAACAACTACCACTATATAGAGGCGAACTTTTGAAAATAACTACATTTTTTTAGATCTTGCTGAACCGTAGAATTTGTGATTATTTCATTATCGAATAGAAATTGTAATGGTTATGATGTATATTCAAATAAATATAAAACTACAATTGTACAAATCACGGGCCACGGACATTTTTCATAATTCAATATGAAATAAAAATATTCAAGCAATAAGAGTCGTTGTTCCCGATTCACATTTTTCATAATAATTCATAACAAATAAATATTTATACAATATCAAACTTATGTTTTATTAATATTTATAATTTATGTGGGTACATGATTTTTAATTTACATTTCAGTAGGTAGGTACTTGGGAAATATTTTGAATAAGTTTATTTTATGGAGTTTTATTGTATTTGTTTTTCTTCAAGACTATTATATTTTGAATACCTATTTACATTTTGATTTAATATAAAAATACAGAAGCGTTCCCTATAACAGCTAGGTAGGTGATTCATTGTTGCAACCAGGATTTGTCAAAGGGGAAGGTCCAAACATGATTTTTACATTCATTCGTAGCACAACTAAATACAAATATTAAAAAAAATCGGGTAAGTGGATGTCGCTCTGCTGTATAGTAGGTTACAAGTGGGTCACTGTATAATGGATTGTATTCAATGATATCATATCATTGTATACGAAAAACGATTCTGAGATGAGACGGTTTGTCAGTCTAGATATTTTATATTGTTATTATATTTTATTATAGCCTTTATGTTGAATTAATATTATAAATAATGTACAAAAAAATAACTAAAATCGTTATTTTTATTTTTAGATGGTGATAAACAAAGCGTTAGAAATTAAAATCCCATTTTTAGCGGTTTTTTGTAATTTATCGGTGGTTTTTCCCGTGGCATTAAATAGTTATTGAGAAAATCAAAAGATGACCTCTTTAAAGTACCATATTGATCCAATTTGCTAAAAGATAAGATACTATATGTTGAAATCAAAGCACTCTTTCTGGTAGAAATTTTGTATACAGAATAACAAAAAAAATAAATAAAAATAAACACCATTGTAAAACCACTAGATCTCTCGCTTCGCTCAGAATCTAAAATTAAAATAAATATATCCAATGAATATATTTTCAAAATGCAACAATCAAATATCATACATATACCTTTTACTTATTAGCTTACACTATTATTGCCGTTTAAAATCCAACCGATGTTTTTCTAAACACAGTACGCGTCTGTAACTCACTTAACTAACTGTGGCCGGCAAATTTCTATGTATAATCAGAGCTAATATATATATATTAGGAAAGCTAACCAACTTAAACGGTGTACTAAATTTATATTCCTATAAAATTATGAAATTAATCATATTTCCGTTTCACAACATAAAACTGGTAGTATGTACAAAAAAAAACATTCATTCAATTTTAGATATTTGGAAAAAAATCTTGACTTCATTCATAATATTATATATGCGTCCAAAACGTTACAGGATTTAATATTATTTTCATATTAATATTGATGACATAAAAAAACAATATGTTACAACTTTGTCATATCCTTCAACATATTTTTTTGTAATAATCAACAATACTATATAAACGTACATTATTTGAGCAGAAGAACTGATCAATACTTGAAAACCAATTATTATTTGATTGTTATAATATTAAATCATCGTTTAGCTATTGGAAAATAGAATCAACAAATGAGTCAAAAAACTTATTCCGTAATAGTGTACTGGATTTTCCTTCGAAATGTTACATCGGTGTTTTTGTCGAATAGAAATAGAAATACTAGGAATTTCGATTTCTATATAATTGATTGCAACTTGTGACTAGTAACTTTGTAGGGAAAGAGTCCTGCCAAGGGGTTGTGGGATTGTATACCTCTGAGGTACCTATTTTATAATAGTTTATACTCCGTCACAATTTATTATTCGAATAATTTTTTTTTTAAATTTTAACAATATGATTTTTAGCAGTATATATAGGTACGCATTTCGTTTTTACTGCACGTGATTTACAAATTTCAGCACAGACAATGACCAATATATAATTATACTATCATTTATTCATTTATATGTATAATATTTATATAATTTTAAATATCACACTTTGAAAATGAAAATCACAGACGGGACTATAGAGAATAGTTCTAAACAGATTTTATAACAACATTGGTCATTTAACTGTAAAAAATTCTACACGTCGTGTGATAAAATATACCTAATGCGAAATCGTATACAATTTTATATAAATTCTAATATCGTTGCCGATACATTATTAAGATTAATCAATCACCCGTTAAAAATTAGGAAACAGCATTTAGACAATTGCAATCATGTCAATTGCAGTCGATTGTCAACCGTGTTGAGTAATGAAATGATAACATAATAACCTTATGCCAATAATGTTAAGTTAGCCGTGCAAAACTAAAAATATTTATTACAAAACAATATATTTATGTATACCTATGTTTAGTTCAAACAATTTTGGTACCTACCTAATCTTTGGTGAGAAAAATTACCAACAAATAGACACCTATTTTTTTGGAACGATCTCCTCAAAAACATTTTGAAATATTTCGCTGCCGCGTGCTTATGTTGGACAGTGGATATACATAATAAATGCAGTACGGAACCACCAAAAGCGTCTCTTAGAGACAAGAACATTGGAAAACCTATCTTTTTGATGGGACATATTATCATATTGTTCCTTCGAGAGAGGGAGGTGCCTGTTAAGACACGTTTTACTGCAATAACTATTAATATAGGTAAAGAGTGAGGATAACTGTGATAGTGATATAAGTAGGTATACAATTATGTAAGAATAGGTTATTTGTATTGAGATAAAAATGCAATTGTAATGTAATTGTTAGAGTGAGGTATTTTTTTCAGTTTTACTATGGGCCGGTCAAAAATATTACACTCTCCCCCTATTCTAAAACTGAAATGACGCCACGGCTCGATGGTATTATTTTCTAAAATTTAAAATGTGTAAGTAGTATTATTTATAGTAGTAAGGGTCAACGCGGATATTTATATATTATTTTACTAATTCAGTTACTGGAACCTTTTGAATTTGTCATTATTGGTTCCGGTACTGGTTCTCCAAAAATAAAATAAAAGGTTCGGTTATGGATTTTTCATAACAAAAACAAATAAACTTATCGGTTCCAAATAATTCCGGACCAGTTGCAGATAATTTAGGTACCATGGAAGTATAATAATTTTAAATACCTATCCAGAATGCGGGTTTAATTACCTAATAGTATGAGAAATATTAGAAAACTCATAATAATATAATCATACATAGTTTATACACAAAATAGTAATACTATTAAATTATGATAAATAGAATTATTTTATTTTTGAAACTAAAAGAACCTATTTAATATAAAATTTCTGGTTCGGTTCCGGTACTTTATTTATTAAAATAAAGGTTTCGGTTCCGGTTCCTGCAGTTATTAATACTTTAAGGATTCCGGTTCCAGAATAGGTTCTAGTCCCTGCTTACTATGATTGGGAAAAATACATGCATTCTCTGTTGCCTACCTGTTACTGCTTATACCTTCTAGGTAATAATAATTTAGCTATTTTAACTCATTTTTTTTTTTTTGTGATCATAATATTTTATACTGTCAAATTATTCATCGAGTCTTGATGTATTTTATTTAAAAAAAGGTTGGGAGCCCGGGCAGCGATCGCTACCTAGCTGCCTTGACCGGGCCGACACTAAACATAATATATTATGTTTATAATATTACTACATATTTATGCATTTATGCGTATACCGACAAACGCGGATATTGCGACTTTCAACTTTGTCATACCGCCGCCATCGCCGACAAGAACACGCTTTTCGTATTTTTTTTTTCCACTTCATTCTGTGCTCGATTCCTCACACCGACACGTACCCGCAACAGGACGTACCTGTTCTTATGTACCCATCATCAGCTATGCGTACTCTGTCGTACGTCATAAGTTATAATATTATAATAATATAGACGAGTCTCTTCGCACGTTGGCGCCCGCGTCACAATCACGCGGACCCGCGCGGATCGCTTTCTCGTAATATGTTATATTATATTATTATCATTATGATAATGTTATAATTTATTTATAATACGCGATATTGTCGTCTCGGTGAAATTATGCCCGTATTCGTACACAACACTCCTTTGCCGCAGATATAATATATTATATACCTGCATGTATAATATTATAATAATAATAGTAAAAATAATAATATTATTATTATTATTATTACTGTTATGGTGTCGTCGTCGTCGTCGTTGTGCGGTCGCCACTCGTTGGGCGTGCATTTTGACGAAAGGTCACCTACGCTCATATATACAAATATACCTACGGTACGCACTACGCACAAACACAAGTATACACACACACACGCAAGTGTGCATATATAATATACATATTATATGTTATATTTATGTATAAATGATGAGATTGTGTGTGTGTACAATTATACATATGTCTCCGACGCCGCGTGGTATTGTAGTGCACTCGGGAGAAATAAAATGGGAGCGGCCGGCTGGGAAACTTTTCACTCTCCGCAGTAGATCTTATTTCGACCCGGTCGGTAGGTATATACTAGGCACTATATATTTATATTATTGTACCATTATAGCATGTGTATTGCATATTGCCATAGTGCACCTACCTATATTATTATTATCATTACGTATTTAGTATTGTACACACGCGTTACTCAATCCCACAGTAAATAAACCGTGGCCGCGTCGTATGGGTCGCCGAGATAATAAAAATGACGATGTCAGGTGTATAGATTCCTACCATGTACATAACACAGTATTTAATATTTATCCATGTTATCGTATTATACAGGTACGCGCTCTACAGCTGTAGAGATCATGGTAGGAACTAAGAATAATATCATTGAGTATAGATACTCAATGATAATATCTAATATTATATTATAGTTATGTGTACTCGCTTTATATCATGCGATCGTCAGGAAACTACATAATAATATGAGTTATTGAACGAATAAAAATAGAATAACCGAATATTACACGAGCTACCGAAAAAAACAATAACATAATTATTGTAGAGCGTATCCGAGGGGGTTGTTTTTTATGGGGGTGTTTCAATCTCATGCTCAAATTTCAAATATAACGTGTGGGGATCACTCGCTCTTTCTGTTGTATAGTCATCACTCATCATAAATGATAATAATAATAATAATGATAATAACATCTTTTATTTTATTATTATTAAAATTATTGCATAGATTGTTAATTATATAACTACAATAAGTAAAAGCGATGGATGTACATAAACATATAAAATAATACAAGAAGCATATGATTAGAGAAGTCATCCAGCGATGGAACCCTCCATAATAATAATAATATCTAAAATAAAAATATACAACAATATTAGGTAAAACTTATTTTTTTAGTACAAGTTACAACACCCAAAATATCCCTCCTGCTTAGGCCACTGAGTTGGTGAATCCGGGATGGCGAATGTCCAGTAGATACGGGGTAGGTACGGTATATTAATCCAATTCATTATTTTAATAACGTCTTGCAAATTTCATAATAACGTTATGGTTATAACGACATATTTGACAAAAAACGATTGAAATTTGTAAACGTAATTATAACAGAAAGCGATAATTAAATATCACAAAATGAAACATAACGATTAACAAAATATATTACAAAACATTAAACAAAACATAACTCAAAACGTAATTTATAGAATATCATTGAACAAAAAATAACGCAAAACAAAATATTTTAAAATCTATTAATTTAAAAGGTGTATTGGTTTCGTAGAAAAATTTATTTCATGCAAACAATTTAAGAATTGATTGTATTATATTCCGTATCCGGGAATGACTACCCGCATTAGTTATTATTTTTAAATTTAATAAGTATTAACACTAATTTAAATAATGATAAATGCAAGACTTGTGTAACGTTTTAATTCTTTATTAAGATAAACGCAAAAGTTGTGTAACGTTTTAATTCTAAATAACATAAAAAGGAATTTTTTCTCAAATGCAAGCCCTGATTTTAATACATTCATAAATAGAAGAAAATAGAATAAAATAGATTATATTATTAAAAGTTGATTGAATTGAGTATATTAAATAATACAATATATAACATCTTAACACCCCTTCTTTGAAAATTGGATAACTTTGGAAGGGGTTGGGCACAAATAATGGGATTAAAAAGCACAAATCAACACAAGCAAAGCACAAACGAATGGAGTTAATTTTGTTTCAAATTATGGAGCTCGGAACAACGTTAAGAGTGACTTAGGCGGATGACATGAAACGATATTATTCCACGAGTAGGGCTGCTATAATAATACACATTCGCCGCCGTATCGTATAGAAAAAATTTGAATTCTAGGTGGATAAAAATCGGAGTGGGTGGAGATATTATAAGAATTTATTGTATAACGGCTACACACATTAGTACAATGGTACCTATTATACTTTTACGGTTTTTAGACTATAACTACAAGATAATGCCCCTTGAAATTATTAAAAGGGTTGTTGGATAATTGAACAAAGTTGAGGTTTATGTGCATTGTCTTTGTGTTTTCTACTAATTACTAAAGAATATGCATTACGGTGTTTTTATGTTTACTTTGACCATCGCGTATAGTATTTGGTGTAAACAGCATATGATCAACCGAATGTAAAAATTATAATCTTTAGCGTGGGGCGTGCACACGGTTCTTGAATAAATTAACAGTTTCGTAAATATATTATGTATATTCTGTTGTTTGTTAAATGGTAAGTAAAAACATCGTATTAATTTATTGTAAACATGATTTTTACGTTATTATAAAAATATGTATTACTTCCAAACTCTTATTTCGATATACTATATATTATCGAAGCATGGTGGAGGTGGGAGGAATGTAAATAATAGCAAATATGTTATAATAGTATAGTATAGTATAATATAGTATAGGTAGTATAGTACATTGTACATGCATCTAATTTTTCAAAAATACCTACCTAATATGCAATAAGATTATTAAGTTTTATAATAATTGTAATTATATTTATTTAACTTACGATTTATTTTAATTATAATAATATTTATATTATAATCCTTATTAACTTGGCAATAAAAAATACATTTTATTTAATTTGTATATTAAGTATTCACATTTTGTGGTAAATTACATGTATTTTTTTTTTTTGACAGTATTATAAATATAACATAATATTATGTGTATAGAACGTGTCACCGAATACTATCATCAAAATTATAAATTTTAGGTAGGTACGTAAACTAAACTTATTTTATATGTTATCTCTATGTTATGATATATCTCGGGTACAGGTAAATATTGATTTTTCTAAGTTAATATCTATACCTATATAGGCATTTCACTTAAAAGTTAAAATCAACTATGGAAATATTGTTTTGTCTATCTATAGCAAGGGATGGTCTATTTCTAGCGTAATATTATGTACCAACAGTTAACTAATTTGCTCCCCTGGGGGCTGTTAAGTACTTATGAAAAATATTATATATCCAATATCAATATAAATAAGAAAAACATTTTAATTTAAAGGTGTTATTGTTGAGAGATTTATTAATAAAAATAACATTACTAGCTATTACTTATTAACGTCGGGTCTTCGACATTTTTGAAAGTGACACGGTTTTCAGGTTTGCCCTCCCTGACTTATAGATTCAAATATTTTTATCATATTACTTTAACGATATAATATATTTTATCACACGGATAACTTTTATATAATAATTTATACAATATTATTATGCAATACCTAACAATAATATAACACATCTTGTAGAAAACGGTGCAGGATTTACTAGCACTTGTGTACTATTCCTACATATCAATATTAATAATAATAATAATAATAAAAATAAAATAACAATAATAATATAAGAGCACAAACCTATATATAATAATAACATTATAATATACGAGCGAAACGAAAAATATTACAGGCGACGGTGACTGGTTCGTCTAGCGGGCGTGTTTGCGCACACGCTTGTGCCTATATACATAGCATAATATACAATTGTAATTTATATAATATGTACAATAGTAGAGTATATGCTCCACATTATGCGATCAGAGGTCATCAATTAGAGAGAAAAACAGTCCGTACATTATTATCATTATTATTGTACACGCTTATATGCGGCCGTGGGAGTTGTCGTCGTCGGGTTCGTCGTCGACACAACACATTATACTGTGCACCTATATAATAAAATTTATAATAAATAGGTGTCTATATACATATTAAATATTATCATGTGCAGTGTGTGTACTAGCCAACCCTCCTCGCTCCGAACTCGACACAACTCGTTATAACGATATTATTATTATTATTATTGTTATTATTGTGTTTGGCGGCGGTCGCGTATATACGCCCACGCGACATGTATACCTACGCCCATTAATCGTTTGCTCGTGTATATGGCGCACGTGTGCGTGTCGTTATCAGCCGAGTGTTATCTCTGGTTTTACACCATCCGCGACGCCGCCCGCACACAAGAGCGCTATATTACTATTAGGTATATAATATATATATATATACGTATACATGTATAATATATGTATATATAGTCAGAGGTACACACGATATATATATATATATATATATAAGCATTACAATTATTACACGGCGCTCGCCAACTGTTTCACGCGTCGTTATTATATAATAAAGTCATCTCGCGCCCCGCACACGCCCCACATAATATAAGACATACATATATTAGATACCTTTAACATAATAAGCGTATAATGCACAAGTGTGCTGTGGCGTATATATTTTATACCTACCTATATATTGTAATTTTTTTCCCGGGATTTTTACATTTAATTTGTTTATATATTTTAATCCCGTTTCATGCGCGTACTATACACACTTGGTACTCTTTCACACACACGTAAATATAATATAACATATATGTATCCGATCTCCCCCTCGCCGCCCCCACGCGCAAACGTTACACTCTTTGAATACCTCTCACTCGTCTCGGGTCTTGCGACATTAAATCCGTGTACATTATATGTACACTGTACATGCATATGCGATATTATTATAATAATATACACACGCACGACGACGAGACCACGTAGACCACTGCACCTGTTGAACGCACTGGGACTTGGGGACCTATATTGCTGCAATATATATTATTATTATATTGTTATACGAGTGATATCTATTATATTCCGTGTGCACTATGTCATTCGTTCAACAGGTGCCGATGCCCGATACGAGCAAACTCAAGTCGTGGCGCACATCCAGCTAGGCGAGTGAGCCAGTTATGCCACCGCTATAAATGCAGCAGACAATCATCCGGTATGGCCTGGGATTTTGTCAAACTTTAGGGAGAGAGGGAGGGGCTTAGAGGTATATATTCAGTTTAAATTTCAAGCATTTACGATCATAATATGCTTTAGAAAACCGTTTTGCCTCAATTTTTTTTTTGTTTTTCTTGGTGCTTTTGAAAACTATTGGGAATTTTAAATTTTGAACTTCTCAATAAACCAAATAGATCCACTTATCGAACAAGATACTGGAGTTGAAAATTGTATCATTATTTCGACTACTTATCGTACTCAAATAATAAAAAAAAAACACATAATTTACTCCATAATAGATCATAATAGAATAAAATGTATTAATAATTTTAAAATAATAACAAATTTATGTATAACGTGCCATAAAATTATAATATTTTCCAGGCTGTGGGACGGTTTTTGGATGTCTTGAAAATAATCTGAGGTGCCAATAACATATAACTTGGCCAAACAACTATTAATTATATTATATCCGACGAGAGTATTTGACGATTGTTTGCCAGTATTAATGAATCATCAAATCCTGTTGTAACGTTATGTATGTTATGTTTATGCTGAATATAGATTGAATCTCGTAGTTACACAATATGTAGTCTTACGATTACATTATTGATATGTTTGGAGCAGGAGTGCAGGACATTGAACACGTAGAAATGGTTTATGATTATATAAACGTCTAGTCAGTGCTTTCAAATGTTAAAATAACGTTATATTTGACAAAAAACGATTGAAATTTGTAAACGTTATTATAACGGAAATCGATAATAAAAAATAATTAAATACCGCAAAACAAAACATAACGACTAACAAAATATATTATATATCATTAAACAAAACATAACGCAAAACATAATTTATAGAATATCATTAAACGAAAAATAATGCAAAACGAAAAATTTTAAAATTTATCTATTTAATAGGTCTATTGGTTTCGTAGAAACATTTATTTCACGCAAACAATCAAAGAATCTAAGAATTGATTATATTATATATTCCGTATCTGGGCCATTACCTACCCATTTTAGTTATTATTTTTCAATTTAATAGGTATTAACACTATTTTAAATAAAGCAAAACTTGTATAACGTTTTAGTTCAAAATAACGATAAACGAAAAACTTGGATAACGTTTTAATTTTGTATAACGATAAATGCAAACATTGGATAACGTTTTAATTGTAAATAACATAAAACGGAATTTTTTTTTCAAATGCAAGCCCTGCGTCTAGTATAAAAACTAAAAAAAAAGTATGATTTAATATCGTAATTATGCACATTTTAATAGATTTAAAAAATATATAGCCACATATAGCTATAGGTACCTCCTCCTTTTCTAAAAACCCACAAACGAACATTGATTTGCCAATAGTCGCATTGTGCACACTGCAGCAGCCTACTTATTTGTTATAAATCTACTCCTTACAGTTCTAAACACCATATTTGATTTCGAAATATCAATAATGCACATAGGATACAGCCATAGCCATATGAGTACATGGTTCAGAATGCATCGGGTCTCAGCTCAAATGTAATACCTATATGTACCTAAAACCTATAAGCACATGTTCGTGTACCTACGTGTTGAGGCGTTAAATCGAAACCATTAATAATCTTACGAAACAATATATAGGTATTATTAAGTATCAGCTGTAGATTTATATTTTTATTGCAAGTAGGTACACAATAATATGTAGAATATTATGCATTTATTATATTGTACCCATATAGTTTTCCCATTATAGATTTTATACGCGCACCTAAAAACTATATATCCTATGTTAGGTACCTACCTATATATAATATTATATATACATATATTTACATATTATATCGAGCCATAATATAGTCACTGAAACTATGATTATCGACGTCTTTGTCATATTCAATTTATTTTAAATCTATTTAAAATTACCAACAAATGATCCGTGTGTATCAAAACGGAAGTAAATTAGTTTTTTTTTTAGAAAAAAGAAATTTAAGGGGAGGGTCATAATCCTAGAACCCTACCCCTGCGTACGCCACTGGTGGTGAGCATTGAGAATGATTTCATTATAAATTGTTACCTCCGTAAAGCAGTTTCACATCATCACATCAATATCAACACATACATCACTCCGCAGTCCGCCCAAAATAAAATAAGTTGGTATCACCACAGACACAGGAGTACAGGACACTCTTTAAATTAATTTAAGCATTTCAAAATATGATCCTTAAGTATATTTAAAACTGAATCACTCTGTTTATAATTTATATAAATATAAAGCATAATAAATCATAGTATGGTAAATTTCTTATAATTTTCCGGGAAAAATAGATTGGTGTATTTTGTGTGAGTTCGTACTTTCGTAGATAACTTTTGAAATATAAAACATCTCAAATTTAAGAATTAGTGAAAATAATTTACTTGTAAATTGCATGAAAAATATTCATAGTAAAACATTTTAATTGAACTATATTGGATAAATGATATATTTCGATATCATAACGACAACGCAATGGCCAAGTAGATAGATATTTCATAATGACCCTATAAGAATAGCAAAGTAAGTTATTAACGTAGCACAGGCTGTTACTCGATTGTGCTGAGACAACGTTATAAGTTATTACCATGATTGTCAATTTATTATTGTAATAAAACGCGGCCGTATAAGGGCGAGCAAATGGTCTCTTCTGCCGGGATGCTGGTGAAAGTGCACGCATTTTTAAAGTGTATTTTTATCCTCTGTGTGTGTGTGTGCAGTGGTGGATCTAGAATTTTTTTTTTAGGGGGTGGATTGCCTTTTTCCAAGTTTTACGACACAAATATTTAAAAATTGCCCAATTTATTAACCCGTCAGATGCTAGGCCAAAACGGGGAGCCTTCTAGCCCCGCTTAAATCCGCCACTGTGTGCGTGTGTGTCTATGATGTGGTTTCCAGGTACATTTTTATTGTTTACTATTTATTTTGGAGTAGAAGTATAAATTATTACTGAAGAAGAAGTACATATATGCGACAATAGTTTTGTTTTTTCGATATACCTACCTATTTATATATATTACTAGCTGATCCCGGGGCACTTAGTTGCCCGGCAAGCAATAATTATTATTATTATAGCTTACAACCCATGGCCATCATTTATAAACAACAATTTCAACGGAAATCTCAAAATCCCTGTTCTCCAGGGGTTGGTCCTATCTCTTTTTAGATTAGCCTATCTTCTCAATAGGAAATCTCAAAATAATATATAAATGGTTGCCATGGTAATATAATGGACACACACAGACATACATTCATTTATATTATATACATACTAGCTGATCCCGTGCACTTCGTTTCCCGTTAAATGTGCCAACTCTATATGACTTAAACATTGTTCAATTCGTTATTTAATATTCGGTGTATGGTGTTCAAAATGTATCTTAACTTTTCTGTTATCTAGAATAAAAATTCTTATTCGCAGCAGTATAATATAACCCCGTGCTATTTGTAAGTAATTTTATAATTTAACTCTAAAGTATCAAAATTATACCAAGTATGTTATTGAACTCCTCCTAAGCGGTTGGACTAATTGTGAATGTCGAGTCTGTCGACCAATATTTCCTCCTCGTCCAAGAATATGGACATCGTGGCATCGTGATTGTTTTATGTATGTAACTTATATGTGAGTATAATACGCTTAATATTTACATAATTTATTGTGATACATATAATATCAAAACACAGGGTACAAAAAAATTAAATGCATTGAATGAATACACTGATTTCACGACAACCAATAATTATTTATTATAATAGTTTTGAAACCCATAGTAACCATTTATAAACAAAAATGTCCACAGTAAATCTCTAAATCCCCGTTTGAGCACATCCCCTGGTTGGACCTAGGGGGATGATTTGTAGACTATGTGTTATTCTGATGTATAAGCTATATTATTATTGTAAGGTTTCATTAAAATCCATTAAGTAGTTTTTACGGGAAAGAGTAACAAAGAAACAAACTTACGCGTTTATAATATTATAGTAGGATAGATAAAATAACTCAATAAAATAAAAAATATAATGTTTACAAATAAGAATCTCTGCATTCTCTATACAAATTAATAATTTCATACTTGTCAATATAGGCAGAGAATTAGGGGGTTTACGGAGGTTTAGTCCCCCCAAAAACAGACAGTCAAGCCCCCTGCTCTTTTAGTTGAGTAGGATAGAAGTTCCTCCCCAATCACATTGATGTTTACAATGTTATAGCCCCCTGATATTTTAATGGATTTCCGCCTATGCCTGTCAACTTTAAATATAATTTTGTTGTCAGTCCTTTTCAAGCCTGTATAGGTATAATATATTTAATATGTATAATAGGTAATTTAGAAATGATATCGTTTAAAATACGATTCAAACGACTTTGGTTCAAATCAACTATTTTATTTTTGTACATAAACTAATTTTCACGCGCAATTGGAATTTTTAAGTAACATTTAAGTACAAAATAACCTTAATCATAAAAACATACTCCTCTTCGTCACATCCCTGTATAAAGAGATTAATTTGAATCAGTAGCACTTTGGATTATACATGATTAGTATTCGTGAAATAGTGACCAAAAGTTAGTTTTTTTAATCGAAACATTAATTATTGTACATTTATTTGTTTACAGTATGTTTGCTGGACATAAAGGTTTCCTGATCGGCTTAATAATCGAATATTTGATGCATTGGTGGTTAACGAATATACTATTTACGTATAATATAATTTTATATAGCCACGTAGGTAGTTGTTGGTATAATAATATCGGTTGGATGTAATAACCATAAATTAATATTTTATATTATTGACATTTCTATTACATATTTTAATTTATTCAATTTATTGGCGACCCGATAAATACGATTTGTTTAGACAGGTAAACTATGACTATTGCCATTAAGTATTTCGACTGATATTATATTTATTTATTAATAAATTAATATTAACGCCCAGTTGAGAAATTATTTCTACAGTAGTACACAATATGAGTAATTTAAATAATACAATGAAACCAAAAGTTTTGATTCGTAGCAGTACAAAGATTAAAAAAAAAAAAAACAGAGATGCTCAGAATAACAGTTTTTGATGGCCATAAACTATAACTTATAGTATATAGGTGGCATTTTGGCAAACTCTTTACCAGCCGCATAAGCCATTCGATGGGGTCATTGCGACCTAGTTGGATATACGTAACGGCCAAAGATACAACAGATGGACTGAGAGCAGGGCAGAGGAACTTGGAAACGTATACAGAATAGTAAAGTGGGTGCATCATATTATGTACTATCAATATTTCTCTGCAGGAGAAATTGACCCCAACTCTTCTGTCCATTAGGGTTTGTAAGTGTAATATGCACATGTAAGACAGGGACGTAGTGCCGTAGTCATGAGACGGGTGGTTGATATTGACATAGTATGCGAAGGAGAGGAATAATAAGCGCATTTGTAAGAGCTCAATAATTGAGGAACATCTTTGTAATTTCCAACAATTTAGTTCCTACTCGATTTGAAATTTTGAAGTT
>WHPZ01571693.1:0-13864 GCA_016617965.1 Macrosiphum rosae | reverse complement strand
TCGTATGAATGCGATTATTTTTACAACTTGTCTTATTTATTATTCTGTATTAGTCTATAATCTTTATTATGTCAAATTGAATTATTAGTATAAGTACCTAAAGAATAAAAATTATAAAAAAAAATGTCATAAAAATATATCTTTTCCTCCGTACTACATGGTATGAATAATTTTAACGAACCGTGTGAATCTTATTCATATATAATCTAAAATGTATTTTAATGTTATACATACACTGATACACCTATAGTATGTGCAATGTGCATACTATGTATGTGACATGTGACATGTATTTACGCGCCTACCTTCAGGGTTATAATTAGATTTCCATGTCGCTCTTAAGTATTAACAGTCTCAACCAGTAATCACTTCATGTTGCTTTTGTATCTAAACAAGATTCCGCTATGTCACATGACCTTGATTAAGGGTATTTCTATCATTGTCTGGACTGGTTTTATTGAAGTGTTAAAACAAAAAAAAACTTTACACCCGGACACTTGGTTCAAAGAATATTGAACAAAATATGACCAAAGAATTTTTATAGAAAATAATAAGCGTACTTTATGAAAATCAGTCACCCACAGCATTAAGTATTTTATCCTCATTAAATGTACCTAGGTAGTATATTTTTTTTATATGGGTACCGAACTGATTGAAAGTTATTATTAGGGTTGAGGACTTAGTTTTTTCATATTTGTCTAGAAAGGCCGTAGAACATTGTGAGTGATCTACAATACTAGATGGAAAGCTGTGTTTCGAATTTAATTTTGTATATTTTTGCATATTTGAGTAGGTACTTATACATTGGAAAAATTAAAAACATATTTTCCAATTTTTGGATAGTATAGAAAATTAATTGTCGAATGAGTTTGACCATATAAAAACACACTTGGAAAATTTCGGTATACAAATACTAATTTCACAATTTGAAATCGTATTTATTAGGGTTGATATGACTTTAACGCAACGTAAATAATAAGAAAACGCGAATGCGAGTAAGAAATAATCTTTAGTTGACCACCATAATATTTTGTTAAGAAATCACACCCGCGAAGTAGCTGATTAACTACGTTTATTACGTAGATAACGAAAGAATAAATTCGTTTTTCCGGTTTTGATTTTTGGTTAACTTCAAAATATAATTCATCATGTTTTTATTTCAATTACCTAGTGAACCTGAATCTCGGATAATTTTTTTTGTGAATTTTTTAGTATATTTCTTATTTTTTAAGTACATAAATGCATATATATTTAGGGATTGATAAGTTCTTAGATCTAGACTTGTTATTATTGGCATCGGATTGTTCAAAGCTTATAGAACCTATTTTAAAATAAATAATAAATATGTTTATTACAGTAAAAAAAATAAAATTAGAATTGTGTAAAATGTTATTACTTATTATATAGGTAAATTAGTATCTTAGATCTATCAGTTATATTGTGGTTATATGTTGTATAAATTACGGAACAAATTACTTGAACAGCGATTGATAACCAGTTACACGCTTATGAATTTTTTTTTTCATTCGTTGTTTTCAGTTTTAATTGCATAAAACAAGTATTTTTGTTTAAAATTTAAATACATTATGTTTATGTAAAATCAATATTAGTTATGTAATTCTAAGTCCCTATTAGGATATTTATTATTATTATTTTAATGATAGTTTTAAAATGTTTAAATTAAAAACGTTTTTTTAAGTCGTGAATGTTAAAAACAAAACAGTTTGAGTAAAATATTAATGTAGCACCTACACTTTGAAACTGTATGGCACAATAACTAATTAAAACAAAAAATTTAAACAATTAAAATGTTCTTACGGTTCTCTCGCAATAACAATAAATAAAGTTTAAGAAATGTAATTATTCATACGAATATTTAATGTTTGTTAGAATTATAGGTGATAACAATTTTTTATGACCTTATTATAATATATGATAATTTTATTGTAAGCGAATAAAGGATACTTTTTTACGCTATGGTTTTACAATTTTGAAGATCATACCTACTCACGAGATCATATTATACATTGTATATAATTTATAATAATGTATATGATGTTGAGTGAATAAAGTTATTTAGTAAAAGTACTCATTACTTAGTCGAGTAAAAATACGAAGTACTTATAAGTGTAATACATTCTGACATGCAGTATCTTGAAAACACATCCTTACAAAGTTATGAATTAAACTTACACCCACTCACCAGTAGTCTACAACTTACTATACAACCCTCGACAGACGTCCTCGACAGGCGGCACATTTATGTTTTTTTATCAACTGGTTTTCAACGATGTAATAAAAATTAAACACTTATAAAATCAGGTGTAAGAATCGCAAGGATATTTCACCATTTTTAGATTATAATTTTTTTTAAATTAATATTTATAATTTATATCTATTCTATATTAATAATTTACGATTGCTGCGGGTTCAGGCGCGGACTGCTAGAAGAGATCACGAGACGCTACACAATTTATAGGGAAAATAACAAACATTTTTAGGACAACATTTAAAACATGTAGATTACTTGTAAAAATGTAAAATATTAATATATTTTATTTTGTTTTAAAAAATAAATAATATTGAATATAGGTACGTTAAAAACGTAAATAAGTACCAAGTTATAACAGACTTTCAATCAAAATTGTACAATATCATAGATTACTAATAATCGTAAGTTGGTAACAAACTGCTGTTCATTAGGTGTCTAAAGTCTTTAATTTTTAAATATATAATGAATAATATTAAGCAAATATATTTTAGGGCAAGGGATGCTGTAGCATCACAGCCAGTCCGCGGGCCTGGCTGGGTCGCATAAATATTTAAACAATTACTAAACATATAATAAATCAATGGTCATAGGTATAGTCTCATAAACATGATTTAGAGGCCCACGATTAGTCCATTAGATTTTAGTGATCCATTAAATAAATATATTTTTTTACAACATCGTATAAATATTTTCAATGTTTTATAATTTCGAAAATCATCGATCGAACATCGGAACATCGGAACATGACCTTTTATACTTGTTTTTATAAAAATATTATGGTTTTTTATGTATTTAATCACATGTATTGAAAGAAATGGCTTTCGGATTAGGTACAGATTTACATTGGTATCTGCAGCTTTCAGGTATAGCAAAGTATAATGAAGCAATATAGGTTTGAAATTCCAAATAACTTAACCAATAATATACCTATACAAGTTAGTCTTATGCTCAATGTTCATACTAGACTAATTAGGTACGTTAATCTTTATGTTGATTGTAGAACGCGAAGTATTTCGAATTATTACTTATGAGTTTTGACAAATAAAGTTGTAAGTTATGGAAAACAAATATATTTTATACAATTTTAAAATAACTTATTAAATTGATTCCAATAATACATTACTTTTAAAATACGTAGGTATACTGCAGCGCTGCAGAGTTTAAACATGCACGTTTAGTTTTTGATAGCATTGATAGCATGTAGAAAAATTTAAAAAAAACATTTTTACCTTTATATTACTGTTAATCTATATGATTTAATGTGAATATAATATGATACTATATAGGGTACATCGTAAAAAATTGTTAACAGTAATACGTTATATTTGTACTTGGACACGTATGAAATGTGTATTTTTGAGTAAAACACAATTTTAAATCGAGTACGGACAATGGCCATCCTGCATATCAAATTTCTCTTAAATCAGACAAAAAAAAATTGACTTGGAACCCGTCCAGATTCATTCATGTTCCCTATTATAACGATATTTGACCATCGTTATTCGTTAAGACTCATCACATAATTCATAATATTTGTCATCATGGTATACCAACCATAATATAATATTATGTGTGCAGAATAAATAGACTAATTTTTCACATGGCTGCCATTTGAAAACAAAACATTTTTCATATACTTAATTATATATTAAATTGATGGTTTAAACTGTTTGTGGTGTAACATCGAAAATAGCCATCGATTTTAAATTCTAATAATAGTAATAATAATGAAAAAAAATTGTAAATACCAGTTCCACTTTTCTGTCTGGAGCGCAGTTACATATAAAAAAAAATCGCAAACCGGTCTTCTTCATCCAATAATCTACAAATCTACATATATATGTGCATATACATTGGACAAGACGTGTATAAAAAATCAAATAATTTATTCGCAGAAAAAAGGGGAGATACTTTATATTATTTTAAATGTCAAGTTCAAGGTATTTTGCGTGAACCTGCGCCAAAATATTGGTATATATACCTCATCGAGATGCTCATTGTGCATCAGTTGTGTCATCTGTCCACATCCCAACATACGACAATTTTCTGATCACGGTATACGTCCGCAAAAATATCATCATGAACACTTTGGTGAGTAAAATAATATTTCTTTAAATCTTTATACTTTAAATAATCAATCTGACTTAGCAACATTTTCGATTTAATATTTTATTTAAGTATGCAACGTTCTTTATTATAGTTTCAATTTAAAAACAGTTTTTCTTTTATAGAAGAGTATAATGACTACAATTATTTGTGATTATTGTAAAACACTCTTACGTACCTATTATACTAAAATAATACACTTGCACATTTTTAGTGTTTTATATATATATCTTATTATTTTTTACAAATATCTTATAAAAATATTTTTTAAATTAATAAAACCACCAAAAAAATTTAACTTAAGCTGGGAATTTTAATTTTTTTAAGTTCAAATTGTTATTTCAATATCTATATTCTACAAAAGTGTAAAAATAATATTTACGCTAAATGCGAGTACTTAACATTTTAACCAATTGCATATTTTTAGTTTCAATTTAAAATTAACGTTACACCTATAAAAGTTTTCCCAGTATAACTAGAACATTAACACTGCAATAATATTACTGCAATATCTACTACACGGCAATAATTATACATACAATTATTTCTATCTTCGGCGATTTAATATAATTTTTTTGTCTTCGTTTTTAGGTAGTGTTAGTAGCTGTCATCGCATCAGTGGCTGCGGCCCCTCCTAAGGAAGCTGCCAAAGCTTTCACTTTCAGTGGATTCCCATCCAACCAAGCCTACTACCCAGGCCAACAAGGGTACTACCCAGGCTACCAAGGTTACCAGGGTTACCAAGGTTACCCAGGTTACAACTCCGGATTCCGTAACGGATACTACCCGGGACAACAAGGATACTACCCAGGATACCAAGGTTACCAGGGATACTACCCAGGATACCAAACTGGTTACCAATCTGGTTACAACCCAGGATACCTAGGTTTGATTTCGTTTATTATTCGTCTAAGAAGACACTGCAGAATCACACGATACGTTAACTTACTAACTTACTGCACACAGGTTACAACCGCGGTTACTATCCAGGTGCCCCAGCAGTCTACCCCGCCGTCAGCGCCGTCACCCCGGCTTCGATCATCGCACCCGTGCCAGTCGTGCCCAAGGTTGTTGCTCCAGTGTACAAAAACGTCGACAACAAATTGCCAGCTATCGTCAGACAATCGCAAGAAGCTGACGTAAACGGATTCAAATACGGGTTAGTATATTATAATAGGTATACCCATACAATTATTCGATCGGTTTTCTGCAACAGCGCAAACGGCGGATGAAATAGAGAATAATAGAGACGCGCCGTACGGCGTGCACATCAAAATCATATCGTTTGTAAACCCATGCATTGCGTGCATTTCAGATTCGAAACCGAGAACGGTATCGTCGCCCAGGCTGCCGGATACGTGAAGAACGCCGGATCCGAAAACGCCGTCCAAGTGATCGAAGGCTCGTACGCCTACGTCGGTGACGACGGTGCTCCAGTCGAAGTCAAGTACTACGCCGACGAGACCGGTTACCACGCAGTCGGAAACGTCGTCCCGACCATCCCCTCGGAGATCGCCAAGTCTTTGGAATTGAACGCCTCCCAACCACAGAAACCAGAAGACTCCAAAAAGAAGTAAACCCAGCCCGCATGTAACCATGTAAGCTGAAACGGCCCCTAACACACGTATACCATTAGCTATTAGACAATGCATGTGAAACCATGCACATTTTTTACCATTGCAAATATATTGTGTCCGCAGTAATTTTCGTTATTCGTGTCTGAACGACGAATATCGACAAACTCACTATATGTACACAATTTATTATTCACATTTATGTTGGATGTAACAAAAAAAGATGAAAATATAAAAACTTGAAGTTAAACATCGTGTTGTGTTTTATTATTCCTGCACTCGTTTGTCGAGTAAACGCTTTAAGTTCACGCCGCTATAGGTTATCCTCGCATGAAAATATATCCCACAAGCTACAAACTTAAATATGTACTTATAGATGACATATTATACGTTGTATTGTACCTCTATAAAAATGTACGATTTCGGGACCCGGTGGTCGTGCGAATATGCGATTATCCGAAACGCGTCATATTACTTGGAAGTAAGTAAGCCATGGCTATTATTTTTGTGTTCTATCTAATTTGAGATAAATCAGGAATCATTCAATGATACAAAACTGTATTTAAATTAAATAATACAGTACTATTTAGCTAATACTTTGTATTATATACATTTATTAATATTCGATAATTTAAAATTGTTTTATTTTAATATTTTATGCATATCGCAGTGGTGTAACTAGGATTTTTCTTTAGGGATGATGAGGCTGATAATATGTTCACATAGAGTTGATTTAACTATAGGGTCTCCCATATTTTTAGCTTATTGATGCCGAGGTTTTATTTTAGGTTTTGTGTCTGTACGGCTGTACAAATCTGTATTTACAGTATTCATAGACCATAAAAATAATTTTGTAATTTTCTCAAATTTAAGAGGGTGGGGGCACATACATACTGATGCATATAATGTGTAATGTGTAAATGCATTTATAATCTATACAAATAATCGTAATTCGTAGTTAGCGATTATTTTTTTTTTAAATAAGCTAAACGTTTATATTTTCATAGTATTTTGGTTTCAAATTGTGGATTTCTAGGATTCTGCTGTATTCATGTTATATTATTATTGAATCTGTGGTAAAATTTACCAAAATTAACTTTCCATGGCAAATTGCTTAGAATAAAAAATAGGATAAATTTACAGATGAAATAGATTATTATACACATAATACATAATAATAATACCTAGGACCTAGGTAACTAAAATTGTTTTTTTAACATTTATATAGATATATTTAAAAAATAAACATTTAACATTTGTTTTTTTTTTTTTATAAAAAGTCAAATGAATAATTTATTAAAAACTGTTTTTCCCTACTATATTATTATTACATTAAAAATAAAATGTTGGTTATTGGCTTAAAAAAAAAAAATCAGATATTTAAAACATAAACATATATCACTTAAAATGTATAAAGGTCAATGATAAACATTTAAAACAAATTTCCTTATTTCTCTCATTATTTTTATATTGCACTGCACATCGTTTTTTTAATTTTTCTGCAAATTAACATACATTTTTTTGCTGGACGTTATCCAATAACGTCAATTTTCTCTTTGACCTAATTGAATTAATTAATAAACTAATTTATGTTCTTATTTTATTCCATTTCAATACTCTAATTTTTTTTATTTTAGGCATTTTTTAAGAGTACCATCATTATTATATTTAAGTTAAAATATACAACGAAAATAATGTATACAAATTATTTCAAAATAACTAAATTATTATATCTTCATCATTAAAGGTTTTAAAATATGATCAGCAGAATTTAGAAGGTATACTTATACAGTATGCATATCATATCTTAATATTATATTCATGATATACATTAATTTAGCTGGAGTAATATTTTTAGAAATGTGTAACTGTATGGGTACTTACCTACCTATAAGGTTTGAAAAAGTAATGAAAAGTATTTATCGCATAATATGATTACAGATTACAACATATATAATATATTATTAAAAAATTATACAAAATATTGTAGTTGTTGTATTTGTATAGGGGCAGATGCATTAGCGTGTATACTATGTGGATTGGGTGGCCTTAAGATAACTGAGCCTCTGTGTTAAACCACATAAAAGTAAAAACTACTAGGTGGTTAACCGGATATAGCTCATTTGGCTTCCGTTTTTTCCAAATAGTTCTCGTTTTACAAAAAGGTCAACTTCCAAACGGCTCCCTTTATACAAATATGTGAATTCCCAACGCCTCCCGTTTTCGACAACACAAATTCCTTCTACAGGCTTAATTTGTAGGTACAACTAGGGTCAATTTTTTTTACTGGGGGTTAGGGAGCACCATCCCCCCCAGCTAATATACCGCCTGGCTGCTAACAATACTCAAATAAATTCATATACAACTAGGTAGTAGCTAACTGAAAAAATTTTAATTAAAATTATAAAAAATTATATACCACGACACATTTTGAACTCAACTTTTACTCAAATACAAAATGTACATATAAAATAATATAAAATCAATACTAATTTTCTATTAGTTGCTGAAAATTTATCAATAATTGTTTTTGTGTCAAGACTTCTAGTTACATCTCTTTCGGTATTCAATATTAATACATTTGAAAATCGTTCTTGTTTCATTGTTGTTTTCTGACAAGCATTTAATCGCCGCATTGAAGATAATGAACGTTTGCAGGTTGCGCAACTAACAGGTATAGTGAAAGCTACTTATAACAATTTATTTAAATTTTGGTACACATCTTCAGTAACTAGGTACTTGCTTGATATCATCAATATCACGATTTTCTTTAATTTTAACCAAGCAATTTTCGGCAACAATCTTTTTCTCTTATCACCATAATTCATAATGAGTAAATGAAATAATAATAAAAAAAAAAATATGAACAAATTTGAGGTTTTTTAAAAATTATTTCATTAACTCGTTATGTATTATTATGCTTTTTGGTGATAAGAAAAATAGCTTGTTGCCAAAAATTGCCTGGTTAAAAATAAATAAAATCTTGATATTGATGACATTAAATATAATAGGTTCAGATACAAACTAAAAAGTAACCCAGAAAGTTACATTTTAATTTGTATCTGTTTGTGGAGGCTCGATAAATATTTGGGGGAAACTAAGCCCCCTCCCCCTTAACCGCCACGAGGCTTATGGGACTGTCTCAAAAGAGGCGTAGTTAAAAACTTGTAGCTGTTTTTTCAAATTTTATATGCAAAGTAAATTATATCGTTTCGGAATTAACAAACAATAGATGGGAGCGTTTGGGTTGGGCCCGGCTAACCCAGGTAATATCGTTTGATGACATTTGTAATTTTCATAGTAGTTAATGTTTACAGTCTTTTCAACAAGTCTGTTATAATTTAACAGTTTATATTTATTGGTAATTTATATGGTAGGTAATGAATACATGCCAGTTCTATGTATATAGATATTTTAGATTCTGAGTGAAACGATGAATGTATTGATTATACAATGATGTGTGTTTTTTATTTTTTTTTTTTTTTTGTGTCTGTCATCACCTTATAGGACAGTAAAAATGCTTGGATTTTCTTCAGCAGTATCTTTTCTGATAGAAAAGTGAATCTAGTTGGTACTTTGGGGGGTGAAAAGCAAAAATTTCTCAGTAGTTTTCAAAATCGACGTGAAAAACAAAAGAAAAATTAAGGAAAAACGCTAATTTTTACGCAAAATCTGTTTTCGAGAAAATCGATTTTGGTTTTTGGTGCAACTCTTAAACAAATGACCGTAGGTACATGAAATTTTGACTGAATGTTTATATTCGCACTTTCTATACACCATAACATTTTCCAAATATTTTGATTTATTTTGAGCTGTTAACTGACATTTTAAGTTTCCATTTTTTTAGTTTTTTTTTCTATAAATATCAATAAAATTTTATTTGTTGAGTAAAAAT
Organism: Macrosiphum rosae; assembly: GCA_016617965.1. Classification (NCBI taxonomy): domain Eukaryota; kingdom Metazoa; phylum Arthropoda; class Insecta; order Hemiptera; family Aphididae; genus Macrosiphum; species Macrosiphum rosae. The sequence goes on along the minus strand of WHPZ01571693.1, from coordinate 4,017 downwards.
ACTTGAAAATTTAATAGAAGGCTTCTAGTATATTGTTTCAAAGGCAGATGAAAAAAATTAAAAATCCATAGTCACAAGTTCAAATATTGACAAAATAGGTAAAAATGACGAAAATTTGCAAATTATTTTGAGTTAGAAATTCATAAAAAATTTTCTTTTCATTTAAAAAATGAAAAACCTATAAGGTATAAACCAAATCAGAGAAATATAATGTCATAATGAAGCAATAAATAGCAAAATCCAATATAAGAGTTCTATATTTGATCTGTGAATCACAAACCATTTATTTAAAAGTACGAAAACTATGTAAAGTACAACAGTATTTAAGTAAGGTATACGGTATACAACTACCTACTTAGGTACTACTTGTTTGCATTATTTTATTAATGTAATCAATAAATAGGTACAATTATAAAATGTATTCCATATGTTGTATTACTACATCCAATACACTATATTCACTAATTATAAAGGTAATTTAAAGGTGTACTTATACCTATATACCTAATAGCCGAAACACTCTGAAACCGAAACTCAAAATCGATATTCTTAAAGTTTTAATTTAGGCTTTAACCAGTATCTAGTACATCAACATCATATTTGATAGCCGATTTTAACCGAAAGTAAGGAATAACACTAACGACCATACAAATGAGAGGATTAGCATTAAGTATTAACGTCCAAATTTATAACACAGCAGCCTATTATGAGTTAGCTATGCCTAGATAGTATTATCTATCTGTGGTATAAACCCACACACCATTAAAGATCATCCGTGGCTCTAAACGATTAACTACTTAATACGATTTATACCTAGTATACTAATATTATACACTTCGAATACATTCATATATGGTATATACTATTATATATGTAACCAATAACCATGTATGAGTGCATGATTGGGGAAAGTTTTCAAAAATAGTTGTTAAGGTGAGTAACTATTAGACACCACAAAAATATATTAGGTATATGGTTTAGTGCAATGTAAAACTAAATATTAAAAAAATTAATTAATTAGAAAAAGCAAGTTATTTAGGCATAGTCTTTATTAAAATTGTTCAATTGTATATAGATCAAAATACAAAAAATAACGGATTATAGGAATGACCATGTATTAAGTGTTTGAAATAAGTACCTACTTTTTATTACATGCGTAAAAAGTTCGAATAATATAAAACGAATTTCACTAAAACATATTTAAAAATAGAGATGTTACTAGCTGGTCATAATTTTACTTATATAATCGAAGTATGAACATAATTGTATTCATAAAAACTTTCCGATTACAAATTGAAAATCTATGTATTTTGAACCAGTCAGTCTTGTTGTAAATTGTACACATAAGTGGCTGGTATGTATGGAAATAATATACTCATGTACCAATATCATGTACAAATACAATAATATATGTTCAATAATATTTGAAATTATATCCAGTATAGTGAATACTCCCAAGAAAAAAAATTCTAAATACACTATTGTATTCAACGCTGAAAAAATATATATTAGATTCTTATAAAAGTTTTTAGAAAACCATGCAATATAAGTACTAATATTATTTTTTAAACATGAATGATTGTATTGGGATATTTTAAAAATAAAAATAAATTACTTTTTTACGATTAGTCGTAATAATATTGTATATTTGTAATAAATTTAAACTGGCATACTAACAAAAAAAAAATGTAAAACCTGTTTGTTAAATATGCGTGATTTTGGTACCATCAAATGTAAAACAGTTTACGTGTTTCGTAAATTTATTTCCTAGATCACTCTAATATTTTATGAGTAATGTAAAATATATGATATAATATCAAATAATTCGTAATTATATCATGCATGTTAGAGATAATTCTATAGATTGTATGTTTTCATAAAGTTCATAATATTGCAACAATAAATTAGATGGAAAAACTGTTTTATTATACATTTATATCCATATAGTATTATTATAAATTAGAAAAAAATATATATACGATTTTACTTGTACTGTTACCATAAATCATAATAGCTAATTATAATTTATAATGTCCACGTGCAAAATGAATTAGGTATTTAAATTTTGAATCAGGTTCCAACTATAATACAAAATAAAAAAAAAACCACGCAACAAGTCCATTATCGTATATGAGTTTAGTATTATTTAAATAAGTAATTTTTAGTATCCTTAGTGATTTAAGAATGCTGTATTTTATATACCTAATTGCATTTGTATAAACGTGTATAATCCGCAATTGTATAAACGCATATTATATAGGTAAGTACGTGTATATAATACGGTAGGTACCTATTTTACAAAAATCTTTTAGTATAGTTAACATAATGATAATATTATGATAATTTAATTATTTTAAATTCACTACCTCTGCAGTAGTAAAAACTTTTATATAAAACTGTCAATAAATAATGATACAGTTTCAGTCAAATTATGTATATTGCAATTTGCAGTAAGTATTTTGTTTTCATTCTGAAGGGCTTTTAATAAATGAAAAAATTTTTTTTTTGATCATATAGGCAGTTGCAACTATCATAACTTATGTCATAAGTTAAAACTCTATAATTATTGATTTTCATAAATTTGAAGAAAAAGTGAAAAAGTGGTGCAAAAGGTCACTTAGTTTTTAACAGAAATAGTAGGTAGTTAATAATCAATAACAAAGAAATATCATTTTATAAAACTTTTATTCTTAACAATTTTTTTGAGGAACTTTTCATTTGTTATTTTTATTATTTTTGAAATCATAAATTTACGAACCAACTATTTACTAGAAAAATATAAACAAAATACTATATAAAAATCACATCAATAACAATTACGTAACTTTTTGTTCTTATTAAATATACATTTTTTTTAATCATAGATATTGTTTTTGGGCTTTATCTGTTTTTGGCCGATCTCGCCAGAAATAGTACCTATATATGTATATATAAATAATAATATTATTATATTTTGATTGTAATGTCTACCGTACTATTTCACAACAGATATTTCATTAAATTTAGCGTACTACTTGATATTTTTGTTTCTCAGTTATAACAATACCCAAAAACATATCTATGATTCCTCAATTTTTCTTGCAGTGGAAAAATATCGAGTATTATGCTACATTTTGTTTATACCAGTAATATACAACTTTGTATTTAATTTATGATATATATTGGTACATGACGAATAAATATATTATACACGTGCTGATTTACACATTGCGAGGATTGGGATTTCATAGCACTTAAAATTGCATAAATATGCGCTATAATATTATCTTAAGTATCACTAAAAATATGCAATAAAAACAACAAAATATGCAAAAAAAAAAGGAAATTTATTATTAATAATTTTTTAATCACTTACAAATCATTATAGGTAATTACTTAAGACTAGAAATAATTTAGTCACTCTGATCAGAATCCAAATGAATTGACTATACAACGCATTCAACCCTAGTTCGTTGATAATCGGTGATTAAGAATCTGCAGTAGAAATCTACAAAAAAACCCAACAAAATCAGCTGATAACAAAAATTAGAACCAAATACCTAATACGAAATTATCGTAATAATTCGATTGACAAAAATCTAAAAACACGTTTACTAAAATAAAATTTCTTAAAATATGACAGATTTTGATTCAAAAACGGGTAAAAATGCAAAAAAGTCTCAAAAAGTCCAAAAACCACTAAAAACTGAAAAATCGCAAAATATTCATGATAAAGAAAAATAATATTTTGTATTTGAGATCTCTGTATCGCGAAATACATTTTTAGGTTGATCTGCTATTTTTAAGCATCTCATAAGAAATATGCAAATGCTATAACATCCCAACTCTGCACATTACGTATTATAATATAGGTACCGACGATTTAAAATTTACATTAATATTTACTGGAAAAATAAATATTATATAAGCCAAAGTTATTTTTCTATAAACTGTATTTGGCCCATATTTCATTAACTTTATTATAGTTAATTGTACAGTATAGGTGTACATAAGTCCACTATCTATGTATTTTCATTC
>WHPZ01571690.1:0-10536 GCA_016617965.1 Macrosiphum rosae | reverse complement strand
CAAGCAGTGTTGTTCAACTCGATTGTGCGGGTGACCGTCAGCGTATTCGAACTGGTGTTGTAAATTAGCTTGTTCGTTTATGCCAACGTAATGTCCATCATAATATTACGAAGTGGCAATTTCGTGTTCACCGAGTTTCCACACAACACGATATCACATAAACTTTATTATTTGAAATACCAACAAATCATCATCATAATAATAAGACAAAACGATATTTTGGTGAATATGATGAATGATTTATTTACACGGTAATGTACACAATCATTTAAACAAAAACAAATGAATCAATGACAATAATACAAACAACTGGTGAGCGGACTCCAGGACAGTGGAACCGTGTAACAGCTGATTAGGTACAGTCGGAAGGAGACGGAACAACGATAATATTATAACATTATGTTGTATAACGATAATATGGTTACGAACGATAATAATTATTATTATTATCACCGTCATCATCATCGTTTGAGGACGAATTAATAAGCTGGCTTGTATGGGGCTGGCTTGTAGGCCGGTGCTGGGTAGGCTGGTGCTGGGTAAGCTGGTGCAGCTGGGTAGGCGGGCTTGTAGGCCGGTGCGCTGTATGGGGCCTTGTATCCTCCGTCGATTTTCTTGACTTCGGCGTTGAAACCGTTGTAGTCATCGGCGGTGTATTCGACGACGCGGGTGGAACCGTCGGCTTCCAAAAGGCTGTAGGATCCCTTGACGTAACCGTTGCCGTCAGCGTATTCGGATTGGCTCTTGACGTCGTAGGTGGTTGGGTCGTTTACGCTGTATTCGAAGTTGTACGGGGCCGGGGCGTAGGCGGGTTCTGGGGCGTAAGCCTTTGGTGCCGAGTAAGCGGGTGCTGGGTAAGCGGCGGGGTAAGCGGGCTTGTAGGCTGGGGCGGGGTATTGGGCGATGGCTGAAACCACGCATGCGGCGAAGATGATCAACTGTAAAGCAACATTTCGGAATTAAAATCGAAACATATTTTAATTTTTTGTTCACATTTTTAAATTTTTTAAAAATGTTTCGTTATATAATATTATGTGTTATAAGACTTAGTGACTTACCTTAGCGGCCATTTTATTGACTGTTTTGTATTTGTTTAATCGAAATGCTCGATGACTGTGTACAGAAATGAACTGATGAATACAGAGACCCGAGACACGGTATTTATATGCCAAAACATAGTCGCGGCATCCCTTCCAGGCGCATTTGGCGTACGAGGCCCGCTCGACTTGCAATGGTCGTTTCGCCGTTCACGATAACCGGTTGAGACGGAGACGCCCGTTAAGTCGTTCACGTATTTTTCTTTTACTCTTTACGACCTGGCCACAAACTATAGTCCCACGCCTTCATAATCGATACAAGTATACCGATATAATATCGTGGATCCAATATAGGTACGTGCCACACCCCGAACATAATACAAATTTGACGAGATGACTTTGAATACAAAAGTATATTATATTTGACTTGTACTTGCATAATATTTGCTTTCGATTCAAATATCGATATTTCCATTGCGTATCAATTCTCCCCAAATGAACAATATAATCATAAAGTTGAGTAGGCGGAACAAAAAATATAAAACCATGATTTGTGGAAACGCACGGAATTATAATGTTATTATGTTTAACGATAACGTTTTCATAATTGGTAAGATTCGTTGTATCAATATACATAGTACCTACTACCTACTTATAATATTATAGTTGTAAGTACATTTTTAAGCATGTTGCCAGCTATAGTAACTATATAATCATCATGATTCAAAATGATATCCGACGAAATAAATTTAAATTATTCAACGGCCATAGCAGAAGACATTTTATTTTTCAATGTCATACAGTTTATTTTAGTTTTTGAACTTATCTTTGTACAGGATTTCAAGTACTTAAAACCAATGAGTTGGTACTTTAAATCACTATAATTTTTCAATCGAATAACATTTAACAATATTTATTTGTAAGACAATAATCAATATAATGATTTTGATTATAAAGTTTTTATTTCAAACTTAAATTGATATAACCATTGATACTTGGATTAACTATTTAGATTATCATTCAATACAATCCCCTAATTATAACTTGCATTTACTTATGAATTAATATGTCGTTTGTACTAATTATAGTTTTGTGACTTAAATACCAATAAATTTCTCAAAATGTAAAATCGTTATAGGAACGTCTACCTAGATTTTCTTTATACATTTTCAATAAGTAGTCAATAACCCCATATTTAATTTTAATGACATTTGTAATATAAATTTAGGATTTGATAACTAACTACTATTATACGTACTCGATTAATGTATTAACATAAACTTAATAATCAACAAGTGGCTTCAAATAAATTGTTAAACATCAGCTTTTTATGGTAGGTATATACAAAAAAGTCCTATGTGAAATAATGTACTCCTTTATTATATTTTATGGTAAAAATGAAGTAGTTATATTATAAATATACAATAGACTGAGTGATGGTTGCATAAATAGAGTCTTAAGTTAGTTATCACATCATAATGATTACGTGAGTACAATATGTCCTCGTGATAAATTAGTGGATATATATTGTGGTTAAAGTTTGATTTTAATTTCATATTTTCTAATATAATTTATTATTTCTATATGCTATTAAGTATTTTTATTAATAATAAAATAAAAACAATTTAATTAAATCCATCTTTCCATATTCCCTGATATTAAAAACACGAATACATTAGGATAGTGAAACAATAAAATAAAAAATATTATTAACTTCGATTTAAATGGAATCAAGCCTCTTGGTAACAAATGAAAACAAAACTTTAAAAACAATGATATGATGAATGAAGTTAGTTTTTGTTTTCTCTTGAATATGATGTATTTATATAATATTGATCAATCGTGTTTAAGCAATATGAGTTTAATCCATAGTCCTGGGGAAACCACTTGTGGCTAGAAAATACTACTAAATATCATGGATAAATAAATTATGTAATTTTTAAACATATTGATAATGACGCATTGAATTAATTCGAGCGGGATCAGAAAATAGAAATTTGTAAAGCTTAAATCGAAACAAATACCATTTGAAAAGGATATTCAAAAAAATTTTTAATTCGAATTCAAACTAATTCTTATTTCAAGGTAGGTAATTCGTATTTACTAGCATCTATAAATTGTAGCATATTATAACAAATCTGTAATAGCAATAAACATTTTATGTGTTTTGTATGCGAGTATACCTATACATAATATTACCTATATGACTATATAGTATTGTAACATACAACTAAAATGTAATAGTAATAAACTGAGATATAGTTAGAAATATACTACCAGCTATGTATGAGTATATGATAAATTATTTTATAAAGACATAATAGTACTCGTGATTTATAAATAGATACTGTAGGTAATGGTATGTTACCTAGATAATAGGTATGATTTATGTAGTTGTAGAGGTTGTAAATTATTGTCATTAAAATATAAGTAAAACCAATATTACTTTATAATAAGTAACACTTTACATATAAGTTATAACAGATAAAACATTTTGAACAAACATATTATTAAAGTAGAGAGAAAAATCGGAAAATGTTCAATTTAACGGAAATCTTGCACTGTTACGTGTGGGCACAGTGGTTGGCCGAGTGGGAGGGTGATCGGATTAAATCTTAATGTAAGTACCTAATTTTTATTACGTTGTTAAGATTATTAAGGACGCAGAGCTTAATTTAGCTTAACATGGCAATCAAATAAACAAAGATTTTTAAAATACAATATTAAGTAGGTAGGTAAAATAGTCAACTACTTACCTAAACTTATATTACAAATACCTCGTCGGAAACACTGTTTATTCAGGAATTTGAATAGGAAATGGAAACTGTCATGAACCAGGATGATGCTATGACGAACTACTCCGAAACTTTGTGCCGTCTTAATGAATGCGGACATGTATCTGAGTCCTAAGAGTAGGTACATAATGTATATAGGAAGTATGGAATATTGCTCCCAATTACTGTACTATATCAATATAATTATCGTGATAGTTATTAGGTATATAAGATATACCAACATTAATATATCCTTTTGTGGTGTCCGAGTACTGATTATCCGTGCGCTGTTTTAATATTTTGATAGTGTCAATAAGTATTCAAAATTTTGAGGGAAAATTACCAACATTATCGAAACTAACCCTAGCAGTATAGGTAAAGCAAAATAAAGATAAAATTTTGTTTGTATAGAAATTGAATTGCATTTATATTCATTGCCAATTTAAAATTAAATTAGATGCCACACGATCGTTTTCGTTTTCTTATACCATCATTCGCAAAACAATAAAGACCCATCAAAATAGGCAATACACCCTCATGTGATTTGAAAGTACTTCAATTTATACTCAGTATGAAAAACAGTTCTTTCTTACAACGCATTAAATTTGTTGCTCACTATATTATCGCTCGTATAATATATTGGACAGTGGGCACATATTTTTACGTAGATTGCCCCATGGTATTGGTTTCACAATATTATTATTCATAATCGACTACTGTTAGTTTAGAATTTAGAATTTATTTTTAAGTCCGATGCTTATCAGTAGTCATAATATTGTTTGGTTATCAGACACTAATATCTCCGCGATTACGTCATTTAAAGTCCAACCCACTTTTGACTGTCAAAATATATTATATAAGGACGGCACATTGTGTTTGCCTCAGGCATTAAATAAATAAAATTACATCGATATCAATATAATATGTATTGTATATCTATTATGCGTTTATCGCCTTTAGATAAAATCGGTTTAATATATTTTATATTAGGTACTTGTGAACTATATATCGGCAACGTGATAATTATAATTACCAATATCTGTAATATATCACTATAAACATCCATTTTTAAATACTATTAAAAATAAATAATGACCAATACCGACCCAACCCAATATATGTTTGATTCATTAAAAAAATAAAACATAAATAATAAATATATAAAAAATCCTTGGCGATTTTAGCAATAAAAAATAGTGTCAGTGATTTATACATAGTTTACTCATTTTGTATTTACGGAAAATTATGTAAATTGTGCATTTATGCTAATTATACAGTAACTAATAAATATAAAACCTAAAGGTTAAAGAAATTTAACAATTATAATATGGAAGTTTAATTTATTTTCAAATTATGTGTCAATATAATTAGTAGGTAATTTATTAAACCCAATTAGTTTATATACTATTAATTTTTATGTTAAATGAGATTATTATAATGCAAGTAAATAATACTGTGTAGTCCTAGAAAAAAGATAACAGTTTAAAAAAAGTAACACTCCAAGTAACCAAGATAACAAACTTTTCTTTGTTTATCACGCCACACTGTTAACATAGCAGAAGTCTACTCACGCAGAACAATCACTGGATTACAAATAAATTGCTATTAACTATGGTTCATAGAATTAAAAAAACTGTTACACAAGTAAAAGAAATCAACTTCTGAGGGAACATCATATAATATTAAATATCGAAATATAATTTTAATTCAAGATAATGTTAGGAGTCAAAAGTAATTTATTATTGTAATAAAAATTATATTATAATAATAAAATAATACCATTTAACAAGCATTATAGTGGTACCTAAGTAAAATTATGCATACACTATATTAGATTTTCTTTTCGCTTATAGTAATGATAAGATGTTACGGCTCTAAATATTATTTAACCCAGCCATTTACGAACGATTGTTACAATAATGTGTTTTTACCGTGTTGTTCCGTATACATATCAAAGATAACAAACTTTATTGCATAGTGCATACATTGTTATAATGTTACCTATCTTTTCAACAGATTGCTTAGAACGTAGGTGGATACTAATAAATTCTAAATAAATGCTATTTCCATGTATACCTACGTGCAATAAAGATGCAACCGTGATAAATAGATTTATTTGTTTCGAGTGATTAATAATTCTATTTTCTATTACCTACCTATCGCAGTGTATCGCACATCATAAATAAATGTTTAGCCCAACAGAATCTGGCGAACATAAACCGAATAGAATTAATGGCCTGCAGAAAACGTACCTATTCAACGATAAAATATCACATCGGCTATTACAATATTAATAACAATTTAAAACTATATTTATAATGTCGTTTTATTACGCTTACATAATAATTCATCAATCACCACGATAATTGAAAAATAATTATAAATATAATTAGCTATATAGTTAACACTAAAATTAAACTATCTAGTCGTTTGTAAATAAAATATATTATGTTTTTATTGTTTTTGGTTTGGCAATCGTAATACACCATATTATAGACTCATTCAGTCGGTATAAGATCGTAACTTTCAAAAAATGACCTCATAATATTAAAAGATTAGTAAAAATAAGTTTAAAAAAAAACAAATCAAGATCAACTAAATGAGTATAAAATCGTTTTTTATGTGATAGTTTTTAAGACTATAGTTTAGATTTTGAAATTGAATACAACATTTAACTATATTAAGTAATAACTTGCTTAAATATACTCGTAATGGAGTATATAATTTGAATTTTTATACTTTTATGTTAAGTTGGTGAATAATATGTTTTTATATAGGTACCATAAATAAAATAATTGAATTACCCATATTCTGCTTAAAACCAAATTTTATCATAATATTGGTATATTATAGGTATAGGTATATATTATCGCAGTTCAAAATACCTACCTACATCTATAGTTCTATTATAGAAATGATCATTTTAAATAGACATAATAAACAATACTGTAGGTCATATTTTTTTGATTATTTTTTATTGGTACCTATGTAATAATTGACTTTATCATGTAATATTTTTATTCCGGCAACATAATCAGTTGACGAAATGGTTATCAAATATTATTACAAATGAGCTTTCTTCTATATTTCTTTTTCTAGTGCCAAAATGGTATTTAACTAAGAGCTTTTTTTCAGTTACCTCAGCCAGTAAAACCAAAGGACATTAATCATTTTTACGCACCAGATATCATGGCACGCACCACCAAAAACTGTTTCTTCACTTGATTTCTAGACCGTCTTTTTTATTTTTTTAATCCATAATATAAAAGTATAAAACTTGTTTTTTAGCCGTTAGATAGGTACATAGTAATTTTTTTATATTTTCGTCCGGGTGAAACTAACCAAAAAGTACGGAACATTACACTTGTCAAGGTGAGAAAAATATGGTTTTTGTTTTTATTGAGCAAAGACTCATTGTTTCATCCATTACTCTTAACATTTTTTTCCCGTAGAAGTCCAAGTCCCGAACCATAGATGCAGTTTTTCCTTATTCTTTTTTTAAATTTACTAGCCCATTTACTCAATGGTGAATCATAGCTTTACATGCATAATAGGTAATCCACCAATGAACCCATAAATCATAGACACTGGCTAAACCAACTAATAACTGGTTTGTTTTCCACTAGTCCACACCAGACACCTACCTAATGTATATAATATTATAATATATGCGGTAGTTGCAAGTGTTGGCGATGGTAGTTGGAGAAATTTGAACTGGACCTTTATTGATAACGAGCTCTTGCTATTTTTTTTTTAATATAGGTACCTGACATTAATTTATAGCGATCGTTCTGTTCGTTTACAACGTAACACGATACCAACTAAATGTAAAATATACATAAAAATAAAGTCGAATTATTATAAATTCATTGAAAATAATATTATATAAGTATTTGTGAGATATAAATGCATGTAAAACACGTTCCGAAAAACTTTTGTAATATCTTCTGTAATCGAATATTATTAATAATTATTAATTATAATAATGATGTATTAATCGTAGTTTTCGTAGTTTTCATTATAATATGCATCTAATATAATTTTTTATGATTAAAAATTTAATAACGATACAATAATATATCTGTGCCAACATCTTTTGAGATAAAATTGTACACAACAAGGTGCACCAATGATTTTAGTGGAATGTAAAATTCACGACCAATTTTTGATTGAATATTAACTAATAATTTACTGCTAATTACTATTAATAATTTACTATTCAATAATAAAACTAATAGTACCCTACGCGGTATTGTGATATTGTAAAACGACCACTTAAATACTCTAATCTAAATTTAAAAATAAGTTGAAAAAGTTAAAACATTTTTTTATACACTAATAAATATTTTTCAATTATTCAAACCAGTTTTGATAAATCAACAGCGTAATTATTTTAATATGTGATAAATATTATTCATTATTATATTCGTGATAACTATTTAGGACAAGTAATGAAGACAAAAACACATTCTTATTTTTATTATTTATGTGAAAATTAGTATTAAAAATAAGTGGGTCTTAAAATTCGATGGACAAGTGTAATAACTGCAGAAACAACCGAGATTGAATCAGTAACATTTATGAGTTGCTTAATAATAAAAACATTTTTATACTTATGTTTATATAGTAGGAATATACTTACTTACAAGTATTATTATTGAAGATTTATAATAAAAATTTAAAAAAACACTCCTTACATGTTTTCACAGTTATAAACATTGAATTAAACATGAGCAAATCTTTAAAATCTTTTTTTGTATTAGTGTAACGTGTGTTGATATCGTATACTCTCAACCAATGTTTTCATAAAATGAGTGTTTAAATTTAATTAAAAATTAACTGAAATAATACACAAAAATTGGCATTCACGTACCATTTGAAAATGAATAGTTCATGTTCTATGTCAAAACTGTTGTTTAAAAATAAACATTAAAATATTAAAGTAAATCATGTCAAATCCATTTCATATGTTTAAAAATTTAATAAATAATATGTTAAATGCTTATTCAATATAAATGTATAATGTGTACCATATTTTTTTTTTCCGTTTGAAACCGACGACGCCGCGGGAACTGCTTTCGCAATGCTTCCGCGAAAAATGTGTACCATCTATCTTTAACTATAATTTAACTAATATATTATTTTACATTCAAATATATTATAACAATGTTAAAAAATATTTCATATTTGAACTTAAAATTTACTTTTGTTTATTTCAAGTTTATTTTATTAGATTATAGTACCAATACGAAATCGAGTAAATTTTACTTTTCTTGTTTTGAATATTTATCTCTGTTTATAATTGCCTGTATATCCGTTATGGATAATAAACCACTATTGTTTATATTGTTGAGCAGTAAACCACGATAATTAATATTCAGTCTGGAAATTATGCTTTAATTTGCATAATTTAATTACAATTTTAGTTTTTTTGTATAACAAAATATTGTAGGTACTGATATTTTATTAAAATCATTACAGTTTATTTAGATAGGTAGCTTTCTGTTTTTCAACTTAAAATGCTATTTACTGTTCGACGTACCTATTCGATGACATTTTTGTTAAATGTTTACATTTTTTTTTTTTTTTTTTTGGTGAAATTCATCACGATTCATCAACAAAACGTGATTGGACTAACTTTTACAATACGTCTATCTTGGGCATAAATTACAGGAGATAAAAAGGTACGTCGTTAAAGCAACAGCTCTGACGAAAATGTTTATAGTGTTCTTAGTTTTAAATCATTATTTAAAAACACTGTTTATATTATAGTGTAATTCTTTCTCTGAAAATAAGATAATTACTTTTACCAGGATCATTCGTTAAAAATGGATCAGATGATAAAGTTTGACTCTTTTGTTAGAGCTCGTAATTCTCAGCTGAATTTTTATATTGTAACTAAAATAAGTTTAGTCCAATGACAAAGATATATACTGCCCAGGTGACCCATTTTTTACTTCATTATTCATTGTTAGAAATATTTGTTTGCATGATTCCAATTAGAAGATCATTTATATTGGTAACGAACGAGTATGAAAATATTTTAGCCTCTCAGATATATTTATTTTAAGAAATAAAATGTCATGATTATGCACATAACAGACATTTGATTTGTTCATATCAGAAATAAAACAAAATTTTTAAATTGTGATTTAAAATACCTAATATAAAATTTGGTAACTCGAGGTTATTAAGTTTAAGTCAGGAAAACTTTTTGTCTGAATGATGAATAGGTACTCCATGCATATTGCAATATATAAGATATAGTTAAGTATTGTATTTTAAGGTCAAAATCTGAGATTTATAATAATTATTCAAAGCCTCTTTAAATTAATATATTACCTATTTCGCAAGGACTGTATATTCTTATACAGAGTCATTCATCTTAGTAGTCTCCATAAAGTCCCAACAGAGTTAATGGATGTCAAATAATTGTCCTGGACTGAATAGTCATTTTTAAGTAATTAGAAAATTTTGGAGATTTCGTAAGGATGATTGACTGTAACTCTCGCTATTTTCAAAAGGTTAAATTTGAATGGCCTTGTTGTATGTATTACGTTGTATGTATATAATATATATATAATATATATTATGATATGTAGGTATTTAACCATTTATATAATTTTATTAAATAAATTAAGTACGTTTAATGTCATTTTACATAATTATAGAGCCTATAATTTACTATATTTTTTCAACCCTTTTGGCATTGAACATAATTTTTT
>WHPZ01571686.1:0-19335 GCA_016617965.1 Macrosiphum rosae | reverse complement strand
AAATTATCTAGGAGACCTAGTTCACCATTCAATAATGGTCATACCGAGGTTCTTATCTGCAAAGATGTCACCGATAGTAATAATAGACTGAAAGCTGTCGACGAGACCAACGAAACTCAAAACTGGTGAGCTGTAGTGATAACTAAGTATAAATAATAAACGATTTTCAATCTTTTTAATTGAAATATTTTTAAAAACACTTTTATGATAAAACAGTATTTACAGGATATATAGGCTCGTTTGTCTAGGTATTATATATTTTGTAAACTGTAGGCTATATTATATTTATCAAAGCCGATAGTAAAACTGCGAATATTATACACGGCCCTAATTTTAACGGGAAAAATAATTTTCATTCGTAAATACAGATATTATTTATTTGTATAGCATGATTATTACACGCGTTTTTAACATGAATTTAAATATTTAATTTTCAATTAATGTTGTACTGTGTTGATGATTTAGTATTTATCGGTCAAGTATTTTTTTAAAATATTTTTACGGACGTACGCTAATTTTGTATAGAGGATTTCAGCAATAAATAATTTGCAGTCGAATTTAACACAATGTTCAATAGGTGAAATTATTTTATTTTGAATACACCCAAACAATTGTATAAGGTTTAAAAAAGTTTACGAAGTTGGGTCCCTGCAATGATCTCCCCTACATAATTTTGTACCGTATATAGATAGTTGGTCGTTTGCCTTTCCTTTAAATCCATTATATTATGTTCAGTTCTAAAATATAATAAATAAAATATAATATAATATTTTGAAAAAAAAAAACAAGTATTTAGAATTAGATATTAGATATCGTTATCCATGACACGCTATATTCATCAAGAATACTATAGAAAGCTATATATTATTATGCTGGTTAGTATTTTTTAATAATTGTGTGTTAAAGTGTGTTTGTAGTGTTGAGCATAATAAATAATTGCTTTCTAAATTCAATATAGTATGTATAGACGTATTGTAATCGGAAATTCATAATAAATGTATTTTATAATTTATATGTGCACATATATCTCATGAGATCATATACCTACAACTATAATATAATACATTATACCGTATTACTGTACCTATACAAAACCAGATCTATATTTAAAAAATATTAAATTCCAAGTTTGAGTTAATGATGTAGGACGCGTAAGTATATAATATACATTAAATGAGAATAAGTGTTATTATAGAATTATTACGAATCGGTTATTTTACTAAAACTGTTTGTGTTCATAACAAGTAAGAACTATAATAATATCTACATTTTACGCGTTTGTCTGGCTTTGATAAAAAAAAAAAACAAAAAAAACACTAAATTCCAGTGAAGGTAAAATGTATATTGTATTTCATTTTTATCGTTACTTTACACAGTTTTTCGTTCTCACAATTGATTTTATTGTGTAAATCATCTGAAAAAGCTATCGATACTAATTTTGTCGTCAGTACTTTTAAAATAATAAATTACAAACGTAGTATACATATATTAATTTCAAATTTATCAATATATTTAATCTATAAACGTTTAAAAAAAAAAGCAAAACGTGACAATCCCGTAAAGAAAAAACCACTTATACATTTTTTATCGGAATTTGAACACTGTATACATATAAAACGCTATACCTACTCGACAATATTTTTATTTCATCCTGCTATAGGGTTGTTGCAATTTAATTTATTACCAAGTAGCCTACTGTAGGGTTCATGAAATTAATTGAAATTATGTCAAAAGAACGTATTTAATAGGTAGCTAAGTGTAAGAATAATTATTCTTCGTTTTCGGGCAGTACCTGATTGTTTTTGAGAAAAAGATTTTACTATTTTAGTCCTAAAGGCATTTCCGTATTGGACATCCTGAAATTTTATTTAATTTTTATGAACGATGATTGCCGTCTGCAATTTAAAATATTTAAACGAGTGACAAATAATGATAATTATAATATTGTTTTAAAACATTTTTCAATATTGATGGTTTTATTAGCCGGCAGGTATATAGTTAACTATATAATATACTATATAGTTAATATTGTATAGTTTCTTCATTATTGTGCACACAATATTATTATCACACACGCTTAGAATATTATACCTAGAGTTTTCGTATACTGCATAGAGAACTGCAGAGCATGATTCCGCCCACTATATAGTTTAAAAAACGACTATTTTACCGACAACATAGACAATGATTATAATTTATAATGAAGAGTTATGCGAGACCATGAGCGTTTTAAGGTTTTCCCCTACCAAAACGACGGGATTTCGAAGGGGGCTGCTTGTATTTTTTTTTTTTACGGTCCACCTGTCTTTAATTTACCACGGTAACGTGCACAATACAAAGGGAGTTTTTTTTAACCGGCTACGTTTTGATTTTAGTATATACCTACCTATAGTAGTACCTACGTCCTACGCGTCGACACCGTATAATATTATATATTATAATGTTTTGTGTAGTTAATTAAAATAAAACCGTAGGTACGCGTTATAAGTTATCTTACTAATCAATAAGTTCTATTCGAATGACTTAATGGATCCTTGTTCGTCCAAAATTTACATTTTGTTTTATTATAGATTATTATTATTATTATTTTTAATGTAATTATCACGTTCTTCGGTCGGTTTCAAATTTCAATATGGCATAGTCTTATGTAATGTGTTATATTAAAACTGCAATTACACATATTATATTATTATCACTTTAAAACCTTTTCTTTATGTACTGTACTGTATGGTTTATTTGTGGCAGAGGTTGCGTTTAATCGATTTTTTTTTCAGTTTTTTTCTGTGAATATCAACCGCCGCCGTATTATATTTCGATTATTTTGACAGATTTCTAAATTGCAAAAACCGGACAGTGATCTGTTCTGCTGCAGATCCAAAGTGTATATTTCGTGTACTGCTGCAGTCAAACGACACGGTTGATAAATTATTTTATAATATGAACACTGTGCCAGTCTTTTTTTTTGGCGGAAATTTTTACTTGGTCATACTAAACGGAGAGGAAAATTATTAATAAATCCACCTCTCCCCTTATCCCTTCCGTTGTCCTGCACACACACACGCATACACACACGTGACATAACCAGTTATTGATTATAAAACCAGAACCGTATCATATATATATTATATTATTACTATTATTATTATACGTACGGGTTTGTGTTTGTATACACGGATAACTATAGTATAAACGACTACATATTTTCAAACTCGCTTATAATATTATGTTATGTCTCTCCATGTCGTTGGATAAAACAAATTTATTGCGTATACATATTAATGATCGTAGTGGCTAAAAATAAGTAGGAAGATGGATACAATAATAATATACGGCTACGTGTTTAGTAAAATATACCTAGTTACGATTTTACTGAACACATAATATCGTGAAAATTGTTTCGATATTTTTACCGAAGATATTCATTTTACACCAATTAAGTATATTATATATTTAATAGGTATATATTACATATATATACTTATTATAATACCCAGTACATATTTTAAAATGGCTTAAGGTGCGCAATGAAATTGAATATTTTGATGATAAAAATTATTTTGTTAGTAATTCATGAGGAATACAAATGGTTATTGAGTAGTATAGGTATTTAAATTTCCTATCACGACGTAATGAATATAATATACTGAATTATAATTCGTTAGGTAGTTTTTCCTCAAACCGATTTCAGTTGTCGATCTTTGGCTATGATAAAAATCAATATTTAATTTTGTTGCATAATAAACCGTTTGGAATTTATTTTTATTTGCATTATATTTATGCATAATATAAAATATGTTTCCTCAGTAAATAATATATCAACAGATTTTTTGCAAGAAATTTAAAAATATTGATTATAATTAAAAATCTTTTATTTTGAAAAATGTACTTATTCTTAACATTGTTTGAGTTCATTTTTGTAATAATACCTATTATAGGTATATCGTTATGAATTCTTAAGATATATTATATGAGTACAATATATTATATTATGTCGTATCAGGAGACCCGTTCAATTAATATACCATTAGTCAGTATTAAATATAAATAATATAAATTTACCTAGGTAAAATATGCTGTTCTTTATGAAATGTATAGTGCCTTATGTAATATTGTAATTCGTTAAGACTTTAAAACAATCTCGACTTGGTCGCAGTATAATTAAGAAAAAACAATAGTCGCGGTTTACTGGCATCCTCTAAAATGATATTTTTTCAATTTGCTTTATGGAGTTTAAAACAAGCTATAAATTAAATGGTTACACAGTAAAATACATATATGGCCCCAGGGACGGATCCAGTGGGAGGACGAGGGACACGGGCGCACACATACACTTCCCCATTATTTTCGGAGATTCAACAATTGAATACTACCTATATATATATCCATGATTTTTTTATTATACTAGTTAATAAATAAATAATATAAAATGTATACCAAATATTAAATAATACTATAGTAAATACTTCATTCTGTATCTTCGCCGATCTTGAAAGTTTTCACATCATTATTTTCTATACATAATGAGATTTTCAAAATATTTAGACTAATTTTAGGCTATTTTTCTAAGATTTCCCACGAACCTAATCACATAATTTTAGGTACTTAATAAGTGTATATATATATATATAGTATATCTGTATATATTCGATGATGTCAAAAATTAATCCAACCTAACGTATAGCCGTAGGTATAGGTACCTATTATTATACTAATAGAAAAATTAACTAATATTATATATATTAACATATATTATAAAAGAAATAAGATGCTGACCAGAATCGCGTTTCGTATGTACATCAAGTTATCACCGATATAAACGAAAAGGTCGGAATCATTTAGGTAGATCTCAAACCGTAGTTTTAACTGCTGTGACACGTAAACGTAGTGAATGTACCTGCGAATGGCTGAGGTTTTGAGTTCCATAATTGTTAACAGCTATACGCGTGTATAAACAACCCGAGTCTGAAAAGGGAAGGTATAAATCGTCATACGAAAGGGAAGGTATACATTATCGTCGTATATATATATACATTTATGTTTAATGAGTAACAACGTAAGGGTGGAAAAGCGACGCGTCTCTCAGACGCAGGCGATTTGTAACCACTGCCATAACTAATGCGTTGTGGTAGGGTCGAGCAGCAGCTCCTACACCCATGTGCACACAACTACAGCTACAACGGCAATAACAATAAAATGTAGGATTTTATTCGGGCGCTCGGTATAACCGAAACAGGTACAGGCCATATATTATACACTCTATATTATAAAACACAACATATTCGTGCGTGTGACTTGTCACTACCAAGGGTCTGGAATTCCACGGCAGGCAGGTACCTATGCGTCGTGGTGCCGCCGCCGCAGCAGCAGGTACAGCCGGCCGTGCAGGTACCTCGACCCCACCCCTAAGCCAACCAAGTCCACCATTGTGTGCCGAGGGTTGGGTATACAGTACAACAAAACGCGCGGCACACACACACACGCACACACACACACACACAAATACAAACAAACGCACCCGGACGGACTACGACGACGCTATCCGCCGGCGTCGCAGTTCGGTGGAAGAAAACGCACCGCACAGGTATAATAACATCGTAAGAATAATAGTAATATTATAATGGACGCACCGATCCCCCGCCACCCCTCGGGCACACCGCCGCCATCGGTCCGGTTCTCTTCCCCGGACGTGCGGTGCGCGTTCCCCGACGCACATATATATTATTATTATTATTTTTACCTACGAACAATTGACGCGCGCGCCAGTTCGGTGTTCGCGTCGTTTGCGTACGGTCCGCGCTATGCACGTTGCCGCAGTTGGCTCGCCCGTCTCCAGTCGTAAAAGTGAGTGCTGCCGTTCGCGAGTTTCGCCCGTCGTCGCAGACCGCTGCTGCAGTCGCCGCCGCACGCCACCCACCTGTCGGATTCCCTCTGCAGTACGATAATAATAATTATTATAATATCAATTGCAATATTATATAATAATAATATAAACGATACAATTCGTCCGCGATGAAACTATTACCGTACTACTGGCACACGTGGTGAGTGATCTATTATTCATTAGATGATAATATTATTATTATTGATCCAATATGAGAACAATAATAATATTGTCTCATACATTATTTTTATTATTATTATTGTATGCACGACGCCGGCTAGGCCACGATAGTCTCGCCACGAGATATTTCAAATATTATTATTTTACCTGCAACCTGGTATAATATACCTTCGCGCGCGCCAGTCGTTACGTCTTCGGTTGGGTTTGATGCGCGAGGAAAATCGTACTCGCGTGCGATCATAATAATTATAATTTTACGGACGTGCGGGGTTGTGCTTATAATAACGATAATGATAATATATTGTGAAATTATTATTGAAAACATTTCCGTCTGTATATCGTCATGCTGTCGGTATTTTAATATCGGTACTTATATAGAATATTCCTAATAGGTATATACACCTTTACTGTATACTATACCAACTGCAACCAGTACCTAAACTTTCCGTGTTTTCTAAATAAAAACTGTGCACAATACTGAGACTAATGGAACGTTTCGAACGGTATTACTCTATAATATAATAACATGTTCATTACTGATCGATACATTAATACGACGCAAAACCATGACGTTTTAATGTAGGTACCTATAATATTATTATCATCGTCGTTATTGCGGTAGGCAGTTAAATTATTTCATAATAATTCTGCACTTGCTATTACTATTGTTAAACTAGGTAGATAGGTGTCTACGTGTAAAGGTAAATTCCGTTTGTGTTCACTTCAAACACGAAATAACGTTTAAAGAAAAATAGTCCTATATATAGACAATTATTGGAAATATGGTTTTTTATTGTTGTATAATATAATATTAGTGTTACCCATACGTTTTTGACGATTATTATTCGATCCAAAGCATCGCATAAGAATACAAATACGTTAACGTAGTCTAACGTGTTCGCCGTCTTATTATAGGCCTCCTCAATGGGTATATAGCCGAATAGGTATATCTAATCTAATCACATGCGCAAACAGACAAAAGAACATTTTTGCATGTAGAAGCTGTAATTTGTTTCGCTTCTTCAACAACAAAAATCGGTCATATATTGTCTTGCAAATTACAAAGAAGGGGTCAAAGTACCGGAAAATGTATATTTAAAGCAACACATTCGACGTTATAATGTGGAAACATAATTTTTAAATTTTTTTAAAAATCTAACAATCAATCCGTTTATTTTTTGAGAGAAACAAATAAATATTGACAGGCAGGAATTTGATTGATTTGCAAAGATATGCCGCGAGTTTATAGGTATCAAAAGTTTGTTGGTAAACATTTTATCAACATATTGTATACCTTCTAAAACAAATTACGTATATTAAATAGCATTAAATGTCCACCTTAAATATGTGTCAAGTATACTGATAATTTGTCATTTGATTCTTAATCTTATGTATGTACACAAGTTTATTGCGTAACTATTGTACCTATAAGGTTATCGAGTTCAATAACTATTACGAAAATAATCTAATTTGTCACTAGTCATACATGCTTACCTATTGTTGTAGATTCATTGTTAATACTTTTTATCCCGTTTTTTTTATTAACGTAAAAGTTAAAAGCCAATAAGTGAAGTCCTTTAAGTCTGATCACGATTGTACTAAATAATACTCGAGGCTGTGGGGCTTCCTAATTATGACTTTTAGTTTCTATATGTTTAGGAAGAATGTCTGGTTTGAAGTAGTCGTAAACCATAATGGTCTGGTAACCGTCTGGTCACGTAATAAGTGGTTGTACTATATACACGTATATGTATCGTTATAATAGGTATGTACTTATTCGCAAAGGGCGAAGCAACTGCAAAATATTTGTTATTACAAATATAATTTATTATACATTTGTCCAGGTTACATTTAAATTCAAAATTAATTTCTATGTCGAATGACAAGACGTGTAATTAATATTAAGTTGAAACACACCGACCAGCAATACCTATATTTTATTGTGTAATTATTTTTATAATTAGATATTTAGTACACATCGAATATTTTGTATATGTACTTACACATGTTAAATTGTTGATAAATTGCATGCATTTCTGTGCAAATCGTGTTTGCCATAATCATCACTACAAATACTGCAGCCTTAAACGACATCAGCAGATTTAATTATATACCGTGTGTAAATAACCGATACACTTGGATTTGTATTAATTTATTATTCTGGTCGAATTTGTTTTCTCTAATTCTCCATAGTAATACAAATATATTATACTATTCTGTATGTACAGGGGAAAAAATAAACAAAAATCGTGTTAGAATTTAGAATTCATTGAATGTTCTACCAACCTATTGGTTTAATTATCCGTTAAGTCTTTACTAAGTTATTTTTAATTACTTTACATTATCGATTTTTTTCCAATACAGTCTATGCCTATTTTATTAGTGCTAAATTATAGCTTTGACTATAGGTGCTATAGTTCATTGTTTTTATTATTATTATTTTTTTTTTTTATTGACAACGAGAAATGAAATATTTTTCATAATAATAATTTTAATCATCCTAACCCTCTTATAAAAAAATTCTAGCAGTTCCTTCGATTCCGGGTAACCCCGTCAGACGTCTCAAACGTAATTGGTGTCGTGACCTGCTAGATGCTTGAATCCTAGATCAAATGCTCCTACTAAACTCTAAACAAAATAGGTAGTGTCATCGTTGGGTGGCTTCATCCGCCATATCACTCATGTTTTTTATTACTCTTATCTAATTTGCTTATTGTTCTCTGAATAGATTGTAAATATCTTGTAAAAATAAAAAAAAATTATTATTATTATTATTACAGAATTCTGAACCTCGAGCTTTCCTGGCTTTTGAATATTTTGCTACTCATACGAAATCTATCATAATATATAGGTGCAGTACTCAACTGGTGTACTTACTCGTATCCAATGAGTCGCTTTACGTCCAAAATATGTCCAATGCGCTTAAATATTATATTACACCAATATATAACGATTGAAATTATATCATACAATATCAGGCTATTAGGTACTGTGTTGTACACACAGTAGTAGTACACTTTATGTAACATTGTAACATACTTATTGAAAACATAATATTACCTATTATTATATCCAACGGTATTGTACATGGTCGCGATGTGGTTTATTTTATCCTCCTATAGGCTTATAGTATACAGTGATTGATTGATATACGTTTCGTTCGATTTCATGTATGGTTTCTGCAAGAAGGATTTAAGCAGCGTATTAGCGCCGTTTTGCTCCGTTGCCAAACCACCTAAATACTAAACCGTTGTTGTTGTTATTATTATTATTACTATATATTGCCGTTGCATATAAGCATATTATGCATTAGCGTAACTAAAATGATAAAATCTTGAATTTTCATATTCAAATATTATGTTGTATAGTTGTACTGGTCATGATGTGTTGCGCCTGTTGTGGCTATTTGCCTATATACCTATATAATATTATAATATACTGTTGTTGTTTATTATTTTTATTTTTATTTTTTTCAAATTTACCGACACGCTCAATTATTTTTTTACCGAGTTCAAGGAAAAATGTATTATTTTTTTTTTTGTTCACGATTACCTTGTCTAAAACAATAATTGGTTTGTCATGCGCCCAGAACAGCGGGTGTGTAGGCAACCAAAATTGCAAGCGACACTTACTGCAGAAACAGGTAGGCACTATAACTACACGTCCTGTCTGTCAATAACGTGTATATTATTACGGCAGTAACACATCAAAATATAATTATGTCCAAATATGTATTGTAAATTATACATTGTAGTTTAATGTTTTAATATGTCTTGAACAACAATTACTTTTACCGCATACCGTTTTAATCCAAGCAGAGACTATTTACTTTATTTCTGTTTTTCTCACAATTCTCGCAATATATAAATGGGTAGTCATATAATATTATAATACACCGTTTCCGTTAGTAACTGTGTATAATATACAGCAGAACAATAATTAGGTTTTAATAATGTTTCATTTCACTAATTATAAATGCCACTTCGTGTAACACTATTTAGTTGTTTAATAACACACTATATAAGAACGTACTAAAATATTCCTCATCGTCGCGTTGAACACATTTTTTTGAAGACAATTTTTGTTTATGAAGGCTAAATTGTACGCACACCACTCGTCTTGGACGTCATGATCTCCTACACTGATATCATCTAACGTCAAACGAAGAATTTATAATATTATGCACAGTTGTTAAATTAAATGTCGTCAAAACAGTTATTATTTTATGTTATAGTAAAATAATTTTTTAAGAATAATGGCAAACGACAGAAAAAGCGAAAATTTCTCTAGCTATAATAATATTATATTGACGTACCTACCCATACTAATAAGAGAAAATAATATTTTGAAGTCTGCGACCGCAAACGTTCGAGGCCCCTACCGGTAAGCACTTAGCTGTGGCTGTTGTCAGCAGACGGCGCATTATCTACGACCTCGTCACCGTAATTAGGGTTTTATTATTTTCTCAAAGATGTATTTCGTTTTTATCGGATCCTTTCGAATTCCAACAACATTTTCCCATTGGGTTTCTATAATATTTAGTTTGCATATTGACGTTTGACTGCAGTTATCGTTTTTACGTGTTGACATATTTCATTCGTCCTCATACGCGCTGTGGCGTATCTGAGAACAATTTTGAATGAAATCAACTAAGAGAAAATAATAGTTCTAAAAATGTATTTATTTTTAATAATTATTACTTACTGTACAACTACTAATCAAACGCTTTTCAATTTTATAATTATATATTTATATGTATATCATACAGCGTATGCAGGTACTTTAAATAATTATAAGTTGTCAATAGCTATATCTGATTATATTAAAGTTATATAAAATAAACTATGCATAAATAATAAAGTAACGTAAATTAATGTAAAAACTCGTCTTGTAGTGGGAAAATGCCCCTGTCATTTCATCACGATACAAGCCAATGAACGTACCTACAACCGAGGAAAACAAATTTAAAAAAAAAGCTTTTATAAAAACGTTTTTATTTTGAACGTAGTTAACTTTACTAATCTAACACGTTTCATTTTACAATTATCACGCAACGCGTCTCTTTCACCATCATATAATATATTGAGCAAAATAAATTACATTATTAAACTCGATATAGGTACCTCGACATTATAATTTATTATAGTTATACGATTATTAAAAGATTATATTAATTTTTACTGTTGAATATAATATAATAAAATTGTCATATGTATGCTACAATGCATAATGCATATTTATTAACAATGTAACATAATGTCATGCAAAGCATCGTCTTATGGTAAGGGGTTGCAATGCACTGGGGAAATTGCCACTGAACGTGTCCGTTGTCGACGGCATATGATATTATAATGTTAAGTTATAATATGAATATATATTAAAAGGATGGCATTATAGTTAAAAGTTAAAAATGTAATTTTTTTAAACTTTTTAACTTAATAGTTAACTAGTTAGTACATTTTCTAATTAACTTAACTGGTTAAAGACTCCATTATAACAACTTAGGTTTTCTCAGTTAATTAGAAAAATAATACTTTCAGTTAAATATATTGTTGTATATATTTATACAAGTGACTACCTACCTATAACTAACTATATGGCTTAAAGTTTAAGCTAATTAATTGATATACTTTTGTTTAACTACTTGAATATCTAACGACTTTAAAATATCAATAAACAAATTCTTCTTTTGTATGGTGATATTTATAACACAGATCCTTGATTTTATAATAACTTAGCCGACACAAACATATAATCGCCTAAACCACCACAGCTATAATAAATAAGAAGGAATAGTACTTACATGGAATACATTTTTAACAACACATATTTTAGTAAGCATTAAATAAAAAAAAAAAATTGAAAGTTGAACGACCACTATATATCGTGCGTGACCCCCTGCTGCAGGGGATGATTAAAAACAAATATTGATTGATTTCTTTTTAACCGAGTCAAGTCGTCAATATTATTATCGTTATTAACCATGCACTTTTAGAGTTAAATGCGTTGTATTGTTATAAGTTATGACTTATAATACTTAGTTCGAGCTTGAACTGTAGCTAATTGTTCTCATTTTAATATATCTTGCAGCCCGCACCATTATTGTATAGTAAATATTATAATGCGTTATGCTAAGTCGTGCGTGTTTGATTCGCAGGTCTCGTCGTAGAAGTGGCGGGGGATTGGTTCGCGTGGGTAGCGAAGTCGGTACGCTGGAAAAAAAGCGAGCCGTCGAAGACGTGACAGGCGAAACGCTGGACATGATGGTCATGATGAGCGCGTTGGACAACGGGCCACACCGCGAGATGGCCGTCGACGTTCCGGACTCGTTTATCGCCCGCAACAAGACGCCGCCGAGGTACCCACCGCCGTCCAGGGCGAACCGCACACCCGGAACCCAACAGGTACTTACACATTTATATTTTATTTTTACAAGCCATTATGGGTGTTTTCCGCTTGTGTTTTCTGCTTGTTGTCCGGTGTTTCACCACCAGTCCAGGTCTCTCCGACTTTCCCAATCATCAGCTTCTTCAATTCTCGTCGTTCCTATAGGCTTTCCCCGCTGTGTTTGTTGATTAAAACCTCCTTTGTCCGCCATACGCATGACCTGCCCACTCATCTAGTCTTAGAGCTTCCAGACACTTTTGTTCGTTTGTTCTGTTGAAAATGTTTTCGATACCTTCATATTTTGTCCTTCTTTCATAACTTCCCGACTCCGGGCTTAGCGTACGACCAAATATCTTTCTTGACATTTTCCTTTCGATTATCTGCAGGAGTCTTAGCTCATCACTTTTCGTCGAAACCCAGGTCTCGCAGCCATACATAAAATAATAGGACGTCGATAAGCTATAAAAACCTTCGTTTTGGTTACTATCTTGATATAGGTAAACATATAATGTGTACCTACTTCTCATTGTATGATATATCCTTCATTTGCTGAAGCGAGTCTCAGTCATATTTCGTTATGCATATATTATTTATTTGGTTTAAATTAGCCACCAAATATTTGAAATCATTAACTTGTTAAAAAAAAGTCCAACTTTGAGGTTTGGCATCCTCACTTATCGGCTTCCTCGTAATAATAATCATGTATTTTGTTTTATTTATTTTAAGTCCCCCATATTTTCACTTTTTTCTAACAGTTTAAGCGTGCTTGTTATCAAATCTGTTTTGGATTCACCAAGAATAACAGTGTCATCCGCGTAAGCTATAGTAAAATATTGTTTTCGTCCATTTCCTTATTGTCTTGCGTTTCTCTTATTACTCTTTGTAATGCCAAGTTGAAAAGTGTGGGGGACAGCGCATTCTCTTGCCATACTCCAGGTACCTACATATAGATATATTAATTAGACGCCTACGATCTACTCTAGTCCTATCTATCACTCCGACCGCATTATATTAATGCATTTCTGCAATTCGCCATAAATTCTGGGCTTGGGACTTGATGCCCTTAATAGTCTCATGAGATACGCGTTTAAATAGTTATATGCAATTTATTTAGACTGCAGACGGCAAATTTGCAATTAAAATAAATTATTTCATCCGTTATTGAATTATGCGTGCCATCGATAATGGTGCTATAATGTATATATTATAGGAACGAAGTGAAATGTGCAATAATACGCGGGTTGAAAAAAAAAGGTTGAACGTGATTTAAAATTTTTTTCGACTACAGTGGAGTAATCGGAAATAAGATGGGCAAGTGGGTACCGCCCTGACGGAAAGTAGTAGGTGTCGAGTGGATCACTGTAATGGATGTGTTAAATTTGAATACAATGTTATTATTATATCGTAGGTATACGTAAAACGATTCTGAGCGAAGACCGTCTTCTAAGCCTATATTACTGCAAGACGTATAATTTATGATATTATTGCTATTAATAAGTAATAAGTAGGTTGAATTAAGTTTGTCCAAAAACATTGCATTTGAAAATTACATTGTGTGCAGTATAAAATATTACAATATATTTAAAAAGTTTTAAAAAGTTTTAAAAAATTACAACAAAATAACTAAAATTGTTATTCTTCGTTTAATTATCTAATGTCGTCCAAATGTGAACTTAAAATATCTATAAAGAAAAACTGTAGTGTTTATATATTTTTAGATTATTTGCTTACCTACAGTATGAATTACGAGACTCGTACTTATAAGAAATCTTTTATCTTTTGAAAAATACTTTGAATTTTCTATTTTGACCTCTCAAAAGTAGCTACCTACTAGATCCGATTTGCCACTAGAAACCACTACAAAGTTTAAAATCGAAGCGTCTTTTCGATTACTTTTCGTGTACACGGACACAAAACTAAAAACACAACATAGTAAAATTAATATATTCATCGTTCCTCGCAGAATCTAAAATGTTAACAAATATATTAAAATAATTAAACAAATCTTAAAATCGAATACTTATGAACACAATTACAATGTATGTAATGTTAATATTAATATTACAATGTTCATGTCTTTCCCCCGTTTTTGTGTTTACATCAAAATATGTCCAGACTTGGAGCAGTAGAAAATCATGAAATTATTCATTGCAATAATATTGTGTTTTATCTGAAGCAAAACGGAGAAAAATAGATTAATTTAAAATCTTAGTACAGCTATACAGTATACATGCAACAAAAACCCTACAATTCAATTTACAACGTTCATTTTTCAGCAAAATACGTTGAAACATGTTTTAAATTTTTTTCAAATTTGAAATCCGAAACCAATTTGTATTTAATCAGATTTCTCCTATATACCTTCCGGACAAAATGTATATGCAAATGCCTAATGTACCGACCACTGTTTATTATACGGATAATACATGGCCTACTCAGTACTCACGACCATAATAAAATTATTTTTTCCATATAGTTATTATTATTCGAAATTATTTTTATTATCAATTCGCCGCAGTCGTAGCAGATTGATACTTTACAATAATTGGCCAAAACGTCACATTTTTACGCCGTCGTCGCAGCTGGCTGTTCACGCGCGCGGTTTCGGTCTAAGATGAAATTCATCAACCCGGAGGCGGTGATTGGTTATAGGTTAGGTCTTGGACCGCTCAAATAGTTTCCAAGTCACCAAAATATAGTTTCGCGTTTGTCGAGTATTATTATTTTATGGATTTATATTGGATCGACTGTTAATAATTATTGTTATCAAACAATATTGTTTAAGAATTTGAAGCCGATAAATTCAATTTATTTCACTTAGTTCTAGTCCGAACATTGCAGTTGTCTCTTTCCCAGAAACATCTTCTCTTCGATTTTTTGTCAGTGCGCGGTATTTTTAATAATTATTAACCCATTAAGGTGGAATTTTGTCTAATGCACCTACCTACCCACTACCCACGCAGTGCACTTAGGTGAGACGTATTTTTTATGGAAAATTAATGTAAATAAATGTAAAAACTGTCTTTTTAATTCGACGAAATAAGTAAAATATAATGAGATGTGTTTAAATCTCACACCTGTTATTCTTATTCATTTTATTCTAAATATCAAATTATTACCTTATATTGTTAAAAAATAATTTAAATATTCAAACCACACGCGAACCTGTAGTAGCACTAACGAGACGCGTACTTCACTACATTATACTTAAAAGTATAAACACTATGGTATTATTTACGAAGACGTTAAAAGAAATATCCTTATTATAGTTATTGTCTTTACTTAATAATTTCTTTTTCTCTATTTTAGACATCCAAACAATACCTAAATAATAGTTTAATAAACAATTTAAATAGTGTTTCGCTTTACTTCATGTATTTATAGATTAGCGGTAGATTTATGTTATAATATTATGTATCTCAACTTATTGTTTTTAACTATTTTTAACTACGCTTTTATAATATAACATAATATTATTTGTTTGTTTTTCAAATTATAATATGATAATATTATTAATATTTCAACATTACACTGATAAATTAATAAAGTACATTTTAATTCACATTCGTTAATGTTTTAAATGTTGAGGACCCTGTCACTATTATGTAAACATGTTTTAAAATTCTTGATAAGTCATTTTAGTCAGCCAATCTGCAGGATTCGCGTATTAAATTGTTGAGTAGGTTTAGGTGTTTCAATTGCCCACTTAATTTAATAATTATTGATGTTCATCTGGCGTACATATTATGTTTTAAAACGATCTTTGTGCAAATTAATTTTTTTTTTCATTAAGTACTTGAAATAAATAAATATTCTTATTAGTTATTATGCGGTATAGGTATGTAATATTTTTTTCATACGTTAAGCCGCATTTTTGTAATTAAAAAAAAAATGCAAAGTATGTGATTTCGAGTTGTTATAGCTCATTACGGTATTTTGATCACGTTCCGGAACATTACTTTTTGTGGACAGAGTCGCTGAAAGTTTTAAATATTTAACAAATGCAATCAGTTTGAACACATAATATTATATTTATAGTTTTACATTACATAAGTACCTGATTTTTTTTTTTATAATTATTTAAATCAAGATTTGTTATTATTCTTTAATAAAATATAATATAAATCGTAGTGTTAAATGATTTTCGATTTTTGTAATTATTTCAGTAATAAGTGTTACAATATTGTGTATAGCATAATGTACGTAACTTAAACACATAAATAAATTAGAAATGTATTAAATATATTAAATTGATTACATTCTGTCATTCTATATGAAGTTATACACAGCATACATAATTCATAAACACAGAAGATTTAACTTTTATATTATATAATAAATACTCACCGGAGTTAATCTTAAACTTGTCCACCTACATAATAGTATATATTCTGTATAGGTACATATTAAATATTTTATAGTATTACTTTTTCAAATTTGAGACAAGTATTTGGGAACTGAAAAAAAAAGGTTAAAAGATACTTAACTTCACAAGTTATTTTAATGGCCATGAGCATAAAACATTTCCATCTTGATAGTATTTTTATTTTATTGTTCAGTTTCTATCTATCTGTTTAAATTGTGTCTATATATTTTACTAGCTACATTATTCGAAGATATTACATCAATGATTTATTTATTTGGTATTATATTCTCCGATAAAATTAGTAGACATTTGATATTTATTATATATTGTTTTTATTTGTGTATAAGAACAAGCAACTCAGTACAATAAAATTGTCGTTAATTTTATTTTACTCTAGTATCACGTAATGCACATTAATATTATAAAGTTACATCAAATGAATTCAGTAACATACAACGATAAATGTATGTGTAAAAAATGTTTGTATTAAACGCATAAGCTAGTTCTTGGAAACGGTATGATGAATTCGTTGTCTCATTCGTTCCAGTATCGTATTTCAAATTGTATCAGTTAATAATGTTAATATCTTCGAGCGAAAATTTTTCAGATTTTAAATTTATTCATTTTATTTGCTTATTAATAATAGTTATAATAATTATTTATATAAGATATAACCGTATAATGGGTTTGATGCAAGACTACGTTGTATATTATGGTTTATTGTACCAACGACTCCATAAAGTATCTCGTAAGTCGTGCCTTTCTCCAGATCGATTCCTACAGGTCAAACCTCATAGGTTACAATGACCATTAGTTCATATAATATAATGCATTCAAAGTATTCAACCGAATTCACTTTCTCGACTTCGCCGCGGCGTTTTCATTTCATTTTCTGTCATTTTTGCTGGATGTGGGTAATATTTTGCCCCTCGTGTTGTATATTATGTTTTTATATCATTATATGTACACACGTTTTTGACAAATTTCGTTCACGCCAAACATATAATATTATTGTAATATTGTGTGATACTTATTTTTTTAGAACGGTTCTGCGGTATCAGAGAGACACGCGGCCCCGCCACCTCCACCGCCCCGGTCCGACGTGATCAAACAGCAGCTTCACCAAGCCAGCATCAACAACAACACGATCGTTACCATATCGTCCACTGAGCCCACTAAGGAGCAGTTGGAGAGCATCAAGAAATACCAGGTAAATGTCATGACTTTATATGTGATAACCACTTGGGTTACAATACGACCCACTTGAATATATTACAAGATATAATATCGTATACGAGGCGATGACATGTATTAACGGAGACACCCTATATGAACCCTATGTGGTGTCTATATAAAGGACAACCGAACACACTCTTCCCGATCCGATAAAAGTTCGACGCGAAACGATCCTGTTTCGATTTCAGGCCAACTATTTTGATATCACAATACACGGATATATTATTATAAATTATAATCTTATTACACTAAATAATAATCATACACCTTACTGAATTTTATTGCAACAAAATATTGGCATCAAGTCTTGGACTATCTATAGGCAGTACTGAATTTCCAATTAATTAACAATTGTTAATTAATCGTATTTATAGGCAAATTATTTTAACTCCTATATTTAGGGGTTAAAATCGACGCCCCTTTAAATTTATAAGCAACACACGCGTTTTCAGTTCACCAGTATTTGGCAGCAGTCGTTATTAATATGGGACAATCTGATTAAACTTAACTATGCGCAAACGATTTAAATATTGCTTCAATTATCATAACTCAGCGTCATAGTCATTTCAAGTTTTGTTCGAAGAGGGCGGAGTTTGACCAGCCCTAAAAACTATTTCTCACCAATTATTTCATATTCAACAACATAAAAGTGTTCACACTATATTTAAATCATATATAATTTAGTATATCTACCTAGTGTTTTGTAGATACATATTTTAGGAATATGCATTGTATTTCATGACCTCCAGATCTACTGTACGCATATTCTGCATTTCAGTCATAGGTAAATGAGGAATGACCCTATAGCTCAAAAACAAAAAAGGTTTTTCTATGATTTCATATTAAATTCTTGATCTCCGTCTAAGTCGATTAAATATTTATTGTGCGAACACGCTACTACAAAGTTACAATTCTATAACAATACTTGTGTATGCAGAAATAAAATGTAGAAAAATCAATATTTCCTAGGTGGCTAGGTATATAGTAAGACGTGATGACTAATACTAAAGTATTAACGTTAAGTAAATAATGAAACCATAGTTCAAAATAATGTATAGATAATATAAATACATGCGTTTATCGATAATTATTAAACAATGGGGGCACAATATGTCTTTAATACCACTACATAAGTGGATGTTATATAATGTTGTTATATGAACAGAAAAACATTAAATAATTTACCATCGTTTGACGGTCTTCTATGTGATCTTTCGAACTGAAGGGCAGGAACTCAACATTTTAAAAATCCAACCAACCCTTCTCTCCCCCCCCCCAAAAAAAA
>WHPZ01571683.1:0-18645 GCA_016617965.1 Macrosiphum rosae | reverse complement strand
GGCTACGAATTATATATTATAGCATTTGCAAGTTCTAAAGCTTTGAGTTCTTATTTTATTCTTCGGAAAATCATCTTCACTCTTCCATTACTGTTTTAGTAGGTACTTATAATAATAATTCGTATATGAAAAGTAGCCAAGTCACACCTTATTCTTCAACATATTATCCTAACTTGGCACCCATTTAGATCTCACTTCTTTTGTCGTTGAAGTCAACAACCAAGGCATATATTATAGTATTGAACTTGRCTCTCATTTTACATATATGTTTTTGGTGGGTAAATGTAACAACATTCTCCTTATTTAATGTATGTACTACATTTATGAATAATTGCTAATGCGCATTAGAGTTGATTTCATTTCATTAATCAAATTAAATAATTATTGCAAATTAAAGAATTGATATGCATCTAGCTTCCGAATTAACTTAATTTAATGCCCTTTAACGATCACAAATAAATATGTCAATTATTAATTATAAGTGTGAAATCTCACTATTGTCAGCAAAGATTGTTAATTTCTCTTAAACTGTTCTAACAGTCCTATAGTAACTATAATTTATTTAAACATTTAAATACTAAATGTAATAATATTAAGTTTATAACTGAATTTTATATCATCTGTTCTTTAAATGTCTTAAAAATAAGTAAATTTAACCATTAACACATTAATTTTACAGAAGAGTAAGATCTGGAGCTGTAGATGCACATCCAACAGAACCTGCTATTGTAGTAAATTATGAATTGGATGCATTTGTTCTTGGTGAAAATGGAGAACCTGTAATTGGCGATCATAAGGTAATATTTATTTTAATTTATATTACAAGTGTATACCTATATTCTTAAAGATTAAAATAATTATTTATGTGTTTTTTTAAATGTTTATAAAAAATAATTTCTTCAGATTGTTGTATAAGAATATCTGTTCAAGGGCCTGTATTACAATAGTCGATCTCCTGTTAAACCGCAGAATTCGGCCGGTAAAATCAGCGAGTTAAGCGTAACCGAAGTGTAATCGCCTATTGTAATACAGGCCCTAAGTGTTTTTGCTAATAATTAATTAGACTCGAGCAATATTTACTTAGTAATTTAAATATCTTATATTGAAACAATTATTTAAATAATAAACTTTATTTCACCAATAATAACAATGATTTATATAGTCATAATTTCAGTTAATATTATAAGCTATTAGTTTACTCATTAAAGTCTATGGCTATGATGTGAGTAGGAGTTCATAGTAAGAAATACAATGTGATAATACAAGTAACAGTGTTATTAATAATAAACATAACGTTAAAAATTAAACATATTTAAATAAATATAAGTATATTGGGGGACTAAACCTAGGTCTAATGTAACGTTTATCACCATATTGTTGTTTTATAATTTATATTTTATACTATACATACTTTAGTTTTAAGATTAATATCAACATTTGTATTGGGCTCGTCCCGTTTCATAAATAAATATGTAATATATTGTTATACTTTTTATTTTCTACATAAATGTTTTATATTTCATAGGAATGTCAAAAAGTAATACACTTAAAAAGTTTAAATACTAATACAGATTGTAGAGCATTGGCAAAAGAAGTAATACATAAATGTAACCTTATACACGAAACAAAATTATATGATGTGGAGCATTTAATTTACTATTTGCAAACTCGTTCAACTGCAAGTAATAAATACAAATCACATAAATTATTTTTTTATACCTAAAATGAATTATTTAATTATAGATAATAAAATTAAAGAAGACAAAAATCAATTGGGATTGGAGAGTAGTCCGTCTAGTATATATCACATATGTGGTTTAATGCCCGAAGATAAAGCAAGTTTGGCTAAAATTGATGAATATATTGAAATGTTATATGATGATATGCCTCAAAAAGTACGTGGTTCTGGATTTATACTAAAAGTAACCTGCGATAAAGATAACCTTGAAGAACTATCATCATCAGGTATTATAATTAATAACTAATCTGTTAAGAGCCTTTAACCACTAATCCACATCTTTAATAATATTTGATCATAATAAACTACATTTACCATACTACTAGGAATTTCTTAAAATTGTTCAATCTTCATAATAATATAATAAATAATTAATCATAATTACTTACAATATATCAATAAATTTAATATTGTATAACACTTAATTTAAAAAAATCTCTGTAGATAAATTATAAAATATTTATGTCATATTTAATTTTCTTTAAATTATTATCTAATGTTTTTATAGAACCGACCATGAGCGCTTTAGCAAGAGTTCTCCGAGAAGAATATCGCAAGAGTTTTGAACTGAGTTCAAATATAATAAACATATTTCTGTGTTTTTCTGCATATAAAATATTTCATAAAATGCTTATTGACCACAAAGTTAGTTTTTATTATATTAATACAGTTAAAAACTATATATTGTTTTTCATAACTAATATTTGTAATTTTTTTTATTACATAGATTTGTTTGCTTTGTATAGAAGTGCTAGAATATGAATTGAATCGTTATGATAAGCTTAAAAGTCAAATAGTAAGTGCTCCTCGTGAGTCCAAACCATCAAAAGTACCAACACCTTCAAAATTACCAGTCCCAAGAAGTGCTCCTATAACATCTAAAATTGTTCGAAGTCAAATACCTATAAGTGCTAGTACTAATAGTGATAGTCGAAGGCATTCTGCATCTTTTGAAAATGTAAAACAAACTTTAAAAGGTAAATATTTTTTTTTGAATATTTACAAACTATGTATGCACATACCAACTAATTTATCATTTATTTTTTCTGATTAGATAAAACACAAAAATCTTTAGACACAAATAGTATAAAAACAGGAATAGCAGCAAGAAGCCCTGATGAATTAGCTGTACATCAGCTGAGAAGAAATTTATTTAAATTAGGAAAAAATCAGGATCAAGCATTAAAAGGTCTGTTTGATTTAATTTAATTTATTTATTGTATAATATTTTTTTTAAATATTATTTTTAATTAATAGTTTACAGATTCTGAGCAATGAATGTATTGATTTTACAAAAGTGTTTTTTATTATTTTTTTATGTACACGATTAGTAGTCAAAATAATACTTTGATTTTCAACTACAGGTTCTTTTCTGATGGGAGAATGAATCTAGTTGGTATTCTGTGTTGAAAATGCCCTGTAATTCAAAAGCACTGGGAAAACAAAAAATAAAAACTGAGAAAAAACAGGAATTTTTAAGGAAAATCAATTTTTGTTTTAGTGGTAACTCTAAAAAAAATGACCTTAGATACATGAAATGTTCACTAAATGATTATATTTTAATTTTAAACACCATATCACTATAACATTTTCAAAATATTTTAACTTACATTGAGTAATTTATAGGCATTTGAAATTATAAAATTTTTTCACTCCGTCAAATAACTTTAAAGTATAATACAAGATTCATCCATTCAGCTCCACAAAAATCTGATGGGGGGTGTCGTACAAATTGTTAACCCTTAACTATAAAAATTTAACATTTTACACATCTTAAGCTACAAAATAATTTGTAAACTGCTGATGAATTTTGTCAAAATATGGACTTTCAATGCTTATGAAAAAAAAAAATGGTTATGTATCTTTTATATTTTGAACAAATATATTGGACACCGCAAAAACTTGTTGATAGCCAATAAAAAAAATTAATAAAATAGCTTAAAAAATGTAAAAATGTTTTGATAATTGTATGTTGTACAGAAAATGTCTTTTTAAATCTAAGATTTTAATATTTAATACAACATTCCTCATAAATTTGTCTACCTATAACAAAAAAAAAATGTTTACCAGAAAGTCTAATTAAATTTTCAAAAGCGTTCGAGTTAAAATTATTTCGACATTGGATATTCACTCGATTTTTCATGTAACGATTTTCTTATTTGGTTTTAATTAAAAATGAATAACTGTAGTTAATACTGTGAAATTTACAATAAGTGTTTACTTTATCATTAACTCTGCACAATTTTAGACATGCTTTGAGTTGTTTACAGACGTTTGAAATTAGAATTTTTTTTTTTAGTTTTTTTCGATAAATTTCAATATATTTTTTATTGTCTGGTCAAAAGGATAATAATTTTAAAATAATTTAAAAATTCAAAAAATGTCTCATGGCTATAAATATGTTAAAAAGATTCTACATGTTTTGAAAATTGTATCATGTCTAGAAAATACTCATAGAAATATTCAGTAATAGTTTCATTCATCTTCTGTCAATTGTTCTAGAGTTACACCAAAATCAATTTTATCGAAAACCGATTTTGCGGAAAAATTTCAGTTTTCCCTTAATTCTTAGTTTGTTTTTCCTGGAACTTTCATAAACTACTGGGTGTTTTTAATTTTTACACCTGAATGCACCAATTAGATTCACTTTTCTATCAGAAAAGATTTTAATGTTAAAAATCTGAGCATTTTTTCCATCCCAAATGTTGATGACTGACAGAAAAAAAAACACATAGTTGTAAAAACTATACAATTATCGCTACTAAAGTAAAAGTCAAGAGTACCAGTGTTGAGTATATTTATTGGAACTTATATAAAATTAAAATAATAATTTAAAAATAATCATGATAATTTATTTATGCGTGCAGTATTTTTAAGATTTTATATTTTTTTGTTATTATTGTTCTAAAATAATAGTACATTGCTGAAATAAATTAATTTTTGACGATTGATAATACTGCCATCATACAAAAAGAACATTGTTAAGGTATCAAATTAATGCTTATAAAATGTCTTACAAAATCTGTCATAAGTTCAAGTCAGAATATCTAATACAATAAGTCCAACAATGTGTAAAATATTAATTAAAATCATGTTTTTCCAAAAGTCTTGTTTTAAAACTAGCAGATGCTTATATTGTACAAAATGATATTTTGCAAAATTGTGTTGAAGCCGAATTCCCCCATGTTATAAATATTTCTATAATAAATTAAATTAATAAATTAATTAAATAGTTTTAAAAATAATCAATATTTTACTTGCTACTATATAGAGGCCTGATTTATATGCGCTTAAAATCTTGAAAATAAGATGCATTATGTTTTACATATTGTATCTTATACTTGAAATTTGGAAAGTATTGTTTACTAATTTTCTATTTTCTCACTATTAACTATTCAAAATAAATAAGATTTTATATTTAAATAACAATTTATTGAATATTTAAATTTCATTAGGTGCTGTTGAACTAATATATAACTTAACGATTGATAAAACTATGGAAGAAAAAGTTGTTCGCAAAGGCATTATAAAGTTATTATGTCTTTTATTGGATAGAACAAGTACTGATTTACTTTTAATGAGTATTAAATTATTAATACAACTATCAGTTTATAAAGAACATGTAGATAAAATGGTAAGTTAATATAATTAAAATAATTTTTCTATTATTATATATAATATTTATTCATTTATTATATATTTATAACTATAATTATGATTTAAATAAATATTAATATATTGTATACAATTTTAAGTTCAGATTTTTTTCATTTTTTTAAATTTTGATGATAAAATATAACGAATTTGAATAAAATATTTATATTTATATTTTAGAAAAAATATTCAATAGTTGAAAAATTACCAAAAATGTTCATGATGAAAAATTCCAGTTTGGAAAATCATACTATTAAATTTTTATACAATTTGTCATTTGATGTGACACTTAGTGATGAGATTTTAAAAGTGGGACTACTACCAAAGATAACAGAACTAATAGGTATAAACTAAAAAATTAATAAATATTATATTATATCTATTTATTCAAAAATTATGGTAATATGGTAAAGTGT
The DNA here is from genome assembly GCA_016617965.1 of Macrosiphum rosae. Taxonomy (NCBI): domain Eukaryota; kingdom Metazoa; phylum Arthropoda; class Insecta; order Hemiptera; family Aphididae; genus Macrosiphum; species Macrosiphum rosae. Next base: position 12,837 of record WHPZ01571683.1, on the reverse strand, counting down.
ATTAATTTGAATTTGTGTTTCTACACAAAATGGACTGAATAGATCCGTTTCATTAAAAACAAATTACGCAATTTTAGGCTCAGAAGAAAGTAGTGAATTGGTTTGTAGGCTATGCTACCATTGTAGTATGGACGATCGATCTCGAGCCTTGTTTTCACATACAAATTGCTTATCAAAGGTGAATATAAGTTAGCTTATAGTTGGGACATGTTTAATGAAATTGTTTATTAATATTTCAGATTGCAGATTTATTATTGACGTTTAATCAGTACAATTTAATATTGGCTGCATTATGCACAAATTTAACTTTAAATGAACGAAATTCACAACTTTTAATTGCAAAACAAGGTTTGAAACCTTTTGTTCAATTAGCTATTGATACATCAGATTTAATGTATTTTAAAATCCTTCACAACATGTCTAGTCATGAGTCTTTAAAACCTCAATTTGTAGTATGTATTATTATTTTATTTTAATATTATATCATAGGTATGTTATAAAAAGAATAGCAGTAGCTTATATTTTATATGTAAACAATCATTTACTGATCTAAACGATGTACTCAGTTAAAAAAGTTTGCTTATAAAACAAAGAAACTAATGACTAAAATCATATTTGTATTGTAAACTTGTAGGTTTTTCTAAACTGTGTATTTTAGCAACATTTTAAAATTGTATTTTAACTTATTGTAAATAATTTGAGTATACAACTATTTTGTCATCATACAATAATGTAGTAATATATTTTAATGATTTTGTATTAATAGCATAAATGATATAATTATGCAATTCCAAAATTAAAAGTTATTTAGTGCAAAGTAGTACAGTGATATTTAAAACTATATGCTTTTTACAAAAAAGCTGCTGCCATTCTATTTTTCATAAACTAGATAATAATTATTATTATTCATTTTGATTTTAAATGAATATTATATTAATATATTACAGGAACTTATTGGACATTTTGCTCATTTAGTTACTATATTAAAAGATATTGAATGCATAATCGAATGTGTTGGAATCATTGCTAATGTAAATGTTCCGGAAGTAGATTTTAAAGAACTTTTGGAGTCAAATAATTTAATTTCATGGATGGTACAGTTTGTGAATAGTGGTATAGTATTTTTTTTTCCAATAATTATATTATATATTTTATTATAAATGTAGTTGTAGGTTATTAGTTATAAGTGTGTTACCTGAGTCAATTAACTAAAAAGTTACTTTGTAAAAACAAATTTAAAAAAAATAATTTGAAATGTTTATTTAGTCTTATGATAATAAATATCAGATGTCTACTATTTTTATAATCTTCTGTATATTTGTGATCAATTACAAATATTTTATATAAACTCATTACTTCAATGTAAATAGTACCTCAAAAATCTTCATGATGATATATTGAATTTTTATCTTTTTAGCATGCAAACCAAATCAAACTGTAACAGATGCAAGATTATTGATAGAAGTTATAAAACTCCTGGGGACAGTATCAAAGGATGAAAACTGTGGTGAATTACTTTATGAACATGGAACAATTCAGCAAGTCATAAATTTATTAAAAAGTAATAATTCAATACCCAATAAATAATATAAGTATCAAAAAAACAATAAGATCATAAAACTTTTAAGCTGCTTTGAATTTACCTATTTTTAGATTTTATAAGTTTTTATAGATGATCACACTAGTTTATCTATGAAGCCTTACTCTAATATTGTTTACAGTTAATAATTGTAAAACATAAATATTTTTTTAATTATCCAAAACAATTTGTACAGAGGGCATTTGCTATAAAATGAAAAAACCTTACAATTGGTTCATAATAATTAAAATATAACAATACAGTTGAAAGAATAAAATAGAAATACATGATTTTCTAATTATTTTTATGAAACTAAGTATAACAAATGTCTAAAATGTGGTAAAGTAGGTAACTTCACTGCTGCTGTACAGTAAGTGTAGAGTTTATCTCGTCATTGAGTAAGTCACTGTTATAGATGTGTTAGATTTGAATTCAATATTAAACCATTGCAAAAAATTAATTTTAAAAAATATTCTGTGCAGAGGCAGTCAGTTAGCAGAAGTTCATTTTATTATGGGTTTTTAATTTATATTGCTATTTTAGTAATTTATTTTACTATTTTATAGTACCAAAGTTTCAATTTGTTTCTACCAAAGACTTTGTATTTATTATAATAATAGTATATATTTATATCATATATTCATTAGTATATATAATTTATATCTAGTGTGTAAAATATATATTATAATTGTTAAACATATTTATAAAGACCTTGGGTCATTTAGATAATAAAGCTCCAGGGAATTTAATAAAATATATATATATTCATATATTAATTTTATTAACTTAATGTCAAAAATCAAGACTTGCAGTAAAACCATATAAATAGGTTTGTGGTTTAAATAGGTAATACATTATAATTATTAATCTAAATATTTTGAAAATGTCATTATTTATACTAATAATGGACATTAAAGTGTCAACTACTCACAAATAATTTTTTTAATTAAAACAAAATAACAAAATTTGTTGTATTATTGTTTATACATCTTATTTTGTTGAAATTTAAATATCAAATGCTTAAAAAAAATAATTATTGCCTATATACATGAATAATATGAATAATAGTTTTTTAAATAAAAACAGTTATGTAGGATTTTGCATTACAATTTTAACTAGCATAAACATTTGTATCAATAATTTAAAAAAAAAAACTAAAAACAATCAATAATTTAAAAGACATAAATAGGCGAGTAAATATTTTAACATTTGATAAATATTTAAAAACAACCATCGAGTATAATAAATTATAATTTAAGTTATAGAATAATGTTTCAAGTTTCTACAATACAAAATTTTTGAATAATAACTAGATAGCCAAAATTGGCAATTTTTTTTTTTTTAATTTAAATTTTTTAAATATTTGGTTAACCTAACTTTTATATCAAATTTTCAAGTCTTAGGTGTTTAAATTAAAATATTTATGAATTTTTAAATCCAAAATAATTAAATAAATAAAGCAATTTCCCTCACTGATGAATTTTGTAAAAATTAAAACTAACAATAAATTATAAATTCAATACTCAGAATCTAAAATTGTGTGATTCATATTCATATATATAGTGTAATATAAAATATGTTTTGTAAGTTCTGTTATAAAGTTATAATTCATATCCAATGTATGAATATAAAATAATCAAATTTTGATTCCAAATTGTTTGTGGTATTAAATGAAAGTATCACTATGCATGTTTTAATCAAAATATTTTATTTTATTTATTTACTGTTGTTGCAGATCAAAAGGGAGATGACGAATTAGCGATACAAATTATGTACCTTCTATATCAACTTATGTGTCATCCAATTACAGGAGATTATATTATACAAAATACAGGTATATAAAACACAATTGCATTAATTATGTTTTTATAAAATATTTGAATTGGTTAAGCATAAAAAAATTTGATTATAAAAAATATAATATACCTGCCATAATATATTTTCCTTAAATAACTTTCTTTTTTAAAATTAATTTTTTGCAATAAATGAGTTGGGTAAGAAGCTACAATTAGCCGATGATTTCTGATACAGATTAAATCTTTAATTTATAAATTTCAATAAATACACATTCATTGATATGCCAATCCTAAAAAATCATGAATGCATTGATACTATTTTCTTTATGTTAGATAAATAACATATGGGTAAAAGTGGTCAGTACAATTAATCATGTTCTATGATTAGGATTTAGGAACATTATAAAAACAGAAAAAAAATACTCATCATTCAACCAGCATAGAATAGCTTTAGATCATATACTATGCTCTGTGGCGTCTTATTACTGGTGGCCAACTTGTGCACATAGGCATGACAATACTACAAGGCAGGTATATAGATAGTTGACTTGGTCATAAACTGGAGTTGCCTCACTTCAGCCCGACAGAAACTAGTCACTGCTTACTACATTTCTTAACTTAAACAGAGTATAGTATATATCTAATAGAATAACATAAGTCTATAATACTATACTTTAAATATAAGTATTAAGGTTGTTGGTGACGGTAATTTATTAAGGGGTCTGGAGCTTAATCCATCCTAAGGAGTAAAAACTAGGCATTTTATATTTTAGTTCATATGGGTTTGTGAATGCGTTGAAAGTAAATGAAAATTAGTGTGTGTAATTCGTAGTACCGATCACGTTGTATAGGGGCATCATAATACTTCTGTCATTTTACCTACACGCATGCACATGTTACCACTTTTTACTTTATAAAATTACAAACATTTTTTTTTTCAAAAATTACTGCTAGTGACTTCAATCACTACGCTTAGTAGGATGTTCTGATTTAAATTTTGAAATCAGATTTGAATTCTCCTCTAAATTTACTATGCTTTGACTGCCGTACATTTTTCATATTTTATATCAATGTATTTAAATTTGATTTATGAATATGATCTATTTTTACTCTTTTAGTTAGTAAATTTCTTAGTAAAAAAAAAATAAAATTCAGAAAAATGAAATTGTCAAAGCATAGATAATTTAATGACGAATTCAAATCTGCTTTCAAAATGAGAACGTTATATTGGTCGTAGTGATTAAAGTCGTGATCTATGTTTTGGACCGAAAATTAATCACGCTTCAGCCCCCCAAAGAGTAAAATTTAGGCAATTCAATTCACAACCTCGCGTGGAACGTGCATGTGTGTGAGTATGTAAATCGATATTAGTATGAGTGAGCTATAATTACACGCCTAGATAAAGATATTTAGGCAGGCTCATGTACAAGTCAGTGATTGACTTTGATGACTATTATCGGAGCACTGTTTTGATGAACAAAAATTTTTCTTCAGGAAAAACTGTCTCTTCTTCATTCTCTTCTATCATTTGAATATTGTTTTAATTCCATCTCATAGTATATTTTTAGAACTGTTTAATAATATTGTTGAATGACCTTGTCCTGACTGTGTTAATTATATTAGTTCAATATTCTCCAATTATTGTGTATTAAATGAGACACATATTTTAATACATTGTGCAATTAAATTATACTTGTATAATAGAAATTTTTAAAATTTAAAAAAAAAAACGTATGATTTGTATTATTTTTACATTGTATCTATTAATAACACAAGTTACTCCTTAAAAATATAGGTACTAGTTACTTTTAAAAGTGTGACTAGTTACAAGATACAGGTTACATATTATTTAGTAACTGAACAGCCTATGATTAGTCCATATAGTTATTCACAAATCAACAAATGTATATTTTTAAAATTTATGTATTTTAAATTATATTTATAGTACTTCTAAACTTTAATCAGAGTTTTGTTAGCCACCACTTGTGATATATAATAAACACACTTTACTGATTAGTTGATAAGTCTAGTAAAAATATTTAAATCAAGTCTCATACATGGAATTTAACTATTTATTAATTATTTATTAACTATTTATTTATTTTTTTTTAATTTTACTATTTATGTTTTCAATGATTATTTGAAATATTTTTTTTTTTTTTGATTATTCATATTTGTTTCATATAGTTAAGATTAAAAAAATTAAATTAATATTGTATTATTTGTTGATCTTATATTATTATTGTATGTTGTATAATACAATTTTTTACTTCTTGAAATTGTTTTTTATATATGCCATAACTTATAGTCCAGTAACTATAACTGACTAATATTTGTATGTTATGGAATTTATTTTATGTTGTCTTCATACTAGATCTAAGTATGATTGTATAATAAGTTGAACTGTATGTTATTAAAATATCTGGGTTTAATACTACTTCATTAAATACAATTTTAATTAATAATGTATTAGTATATTTATAAGTTTTTATTCTTTTTTTTCAGAATGCCCAATTTATATAATTGGTTTAATGCATGATCCAAACATTCGAGTTCGTAAGATGAGCAACTACTGTCTTGATATTATTAAGGTAAAATGAATCTCAATTATTTTATTTTATTAAAAAATAGTTTATTTTTTTATCATAAAGAAAACTTACTATTACCTCTGAATTGTGTTATGCTAAATAAATTATTAATTTTTATCATATCTTTATTTTTTATTTACTTTTCTAATTATGCTTGAATGTTAGAAGCTATAGGTGGCACCATTTGTTATCTTTCTTTGACCCACGCTCAACATACCAAATTTAAGTTTGGCAGAATCAACCATGTATTGTTACTTTAAATATTAGTGAGATTTCACATATTATCAAACTTTAAGTTCAGAACATTACCGGTGTCACAATGTTGACTTTTTACCATATTTTAATTTTTATGCAATTTTTAATCATTTTATACTATGATAATTTACACTCTCATAACTTACATAAAATTAAAATATCATAAAATGGTAAATGTAGTAACACAGGCAATGTTTAAATATGGCTGAATTATTTTTCTAATATTAATATCATGCTCATGAGTCATGGATTACAGAGAGAAAACAAATAGTGTGCTGACATCCTCTTAAATATAATATTTATGTTGTATTCAAGTTTGATAAAAAACAGCACAGTGTAAAAATAAAAAAAATCTTTATCAATACATGAATAATATTCATTATGTTTGGTAACAATTAATTAACTATAGTTATAGCTTTAAAATATAACTAAATAAATACATTTTTACTTTTTTATGCATTTATTAATATACTTAAGATCAAATTAAAAAAACATGTATGATATGGTAAGATTATATAATATTACTTTTAAAAAATGTTGAATAGAAATTATATCCTTGACTATTTTTAAGGAGTTTGATGAAACGTGGACCAAAAAAATAAGGGCTGCAAAGTTTTGCTGGTTTAATGCCTATTGGTTAAATATGATGAAAAATGAATGTGATGTGCCAAGTATAAAACCTAAATATGACACTAATAACGAAATAAATTTGTATAGTTATGTACATCAAGCAATATTGATGCCCGAAGATGGTAAACAATTTATTTGCTGTTTTATGTTTACTTTATATCAATGTACATTTTTATGTTTATTTTGTAGATTTTATGTATGATAAAGATGATAATATTGAGATAATGTCAACAAAATCACACACCAATAGTAGTCGGCCAGAAAGCAGAAATCTAGAAGATAGGTTTGTAATTATTATTTTAATAATTCCATTTATCTACTATAAATTATTGGTTTTTAATAGATTTGACTACGAGCTTGATGCATTCAACGAAGAGCAGTACAACAATGATAATTATGATGATGATATGACAAGTATAGGTGGACATTTGATGCAAAAATTTACTAACAACATTATTCATTTTACAGATTAATTTTCCTTTTTATTTTATTTTGCTATGTTACCACATTTCACTGTATTTATATTATAATTTATTATTACATCTAAAATTAACATTATTAACCATCTAATTTAGTGGAGAAGTCTAAAAAGTAACCAACTACTAAATATGTGATTTCACATTATTTTGCATGAATCAATATATAATAATTATATAGATAATAAAATAATTACTATAACAATATAATAATAATATTTATGTCAAATAATTGCCATAGAAAATAATAATTTTCTTTTATTATGAATACTATTAATATTATGATTTTAACCCTAGAGTACACGCTGCACTGTCTAAAAGACCAGGTGTTTAGACATTTGTTCGTTATTTTAAGAATTCTAAATATTTACATAATCTAATTTAATTACCTTCAAATTAGATGATAAACTAAATTTAGATACAACTCCCAATTGTATACGATCTGATGTCAGTAATATTGAAATTTCAAAATTTATTACCTATTAAAAATACCGTCTAAAAGACCGTATGCATGATGGACTTACATTCAATTTAGTTTTATGAAAACCATGGGTTATTTTTAATTGTGTTTCCTAATAATTGCTGGCAGATAAAACTATATCGATCGTAATAATAATTACTAAACAATTTATTGAATTTTAATTTTAATATTTCAAGATGATATTCTTTAATTGGTTTTCATTTGCCATCAGATAAAAACTAGAAACTTTTTTTAGTTTATCTTATAAACACTTAAATAAAAGCAAAATGTTGTATTAAATTTTAATATTGTAAGAAAGGAAATCCATTGATTGTAATTTTGTTATTGTAAACATCGGAATTATTTATTCTTTAATTGTTACAACTTACAATTGTACAAGGGTTGTATTCAAATCTACTTGATTATCCGCCCCAGTTATTTTTATTATTCGTGTAGACAGTCAATCGTTAATATTATAAAATTTGACATAAAAAAATATTATAATAATATTCTGGTACTATTACTATTCAAAAGTATAAAAAGTTTGGCAGCTCAAAAAAAGCTCAATGGCAGTGAACAAATATATTATTATAAAATAAAATATGTTATTTTTATATCCGTTTTTAATAATTCTTCGCTCTACTATATTCAAAACAAATTATGTGTAATTTATCTATTTAAATAAATATTACATGATATTTTTGATAAGTTTTTGTACCACTCAGAAGTTTTTTATAATAATTATAATCATTATTATAAAAAAAAAAATATGTTTTCAAACAATATTTTAATTCGGAATTTTATATTAAATAATTTAATTACATTAGTTAAGACCGTTCAAAACATTGTAATACATTTTCACATTTTATAAAAAACACATTATATAATAATTGTAGTCACTTCAAATTTAAAATAGTTATCATCTATCTTTTTTTAGTATTATATACCTAGATTTATATTTTGTATAAAAACTCCACTGAATTAATTTAGTAGTTTTGTGTTACCTAATATTTTTGTAAAAAAATCTTTATTTTAACATTTTTTTAATTTACATTTATAAACACAAATGCTTGTTTTACCATGTCTGCAAACATTTATAACAAAATTAATTTCAAATTTCACACATTTATAATAGGTGTATAATTATACAATGTGTCCTATGAAGAATTGACCGTCCAGAGTCATATAATAGTATATCTTAAGTTATAAAAAAAACTTCAAAACAAAACGAAACTACCACACATGTATCTTCAAAACTTTTCAACTTTTTACCGGACTTATTATTATTGTGCTAGCAACTAACATACACAATCATACCGAAACTGCACAAATTGTTTTTATTAAATTAAAAAAAAATTAATATGTTTGAAAGGAATCGTGTATTTACTACAATTTTTATTTTTATTTTATTTTTCTACAGAATAACATCCAGAATACCTTAAATAATTTTGTTTTCCTACATTTTACCTCTTTGTGTCTCATTAAAGTCACATTAAGCAGCGGTATCGCTCAGAAATTATGGAAGATATGACTGTAGAAAATAAGGCGTAATTTGGAGTTATTCGCTATTTCCTTTAAAAAATGCTAATTTTTTTATTTTATAATAACAATTTGTACATTTCTGGTTTAAATAATATTTGTATGTTAGCTGATAGCACAATAAAAAAGTTTTAAAATAAAAAAAAATTACAGTAAAAAGTTTTTAAGATACATCAGCAAATGTGCTGTAAGTTTCGTTTTGCTTAAAAAAAGTTTAAATGGCTCATAACTAAAAAAATTAAAAAGTTAGATCCACCTTTTAAATGAATTTTTTTCATAACTTAAGTTATACTATCATATGGTGCCGGCCGGTTACTTCTTCATGAAACACATTGTATAAATACTCACTGTCTCAAAATGAATTATTGGCCAGTCATATTTATATTATTATTTAGGGTTTCAATTTAAAATTGGTAAGAAATATATTTTTATTTTGAACTTAATGTGATCTATGTTTTATAATAAGTTAATTTACCAATTATTTATGTTAATACTCATTTTCTTAAATGATAATTACTAATTTTATTTAATTTTTAAAGTTATAACTATAAAAACCAAAGAAAAATTATTATTGTTATTTTTTGTTTGTTTTATTAATTTATTCTAATTAAAATATGAGTCTCAACTCATAAATATGTATTTATCTTTAAAGACATTCCTTTTAAACTTATATTCACAGTATTATTATAATTAACTTTTCTATCTACCTACTTATTTTGTATACTTTCTTTGTCTGCATATTTTTGTTTCAGTTCATATTATTTTATGTAATACAATTACCACTATTATTATTATTTTATTTAATATATTATTAATTAGTTTCTAGTGCTCTTCTAACATATTATTTATTCCATACAATTTTTTTTAATTAATAATGTAACAAAATAAATAGTTATGTGAAACGTCAGAGTATATAACATCTATATTTGTTTTATAAAACAATTATGTACCTAACTATTATGTATAACTTATTATTTATTATATGTCAATTTTTTTTTTATTCTATCTTAATTACACAATACTCATGATTGTTACCAATGTTAAAAATAAGTTAATACAGATACGCACAAAATTAGTGTACCTAAACATAAATGTAAGCATAATAATTGTGTACTTGCTGCCTGTTCAATTATTTTAGTAAAGTAACTTGAACCTATTTACATAATGTACATTTATTTTATTGAATGAAAGTGGTATAAAATTCAATTTGTACTTGAGTACTTACTTTATATATTACATTTTTTTTAAATTTCAAGTGTACGGTTGATTATTATGTTATATTATGATTTACAACAATATATCAAAAACCGATTGATGGGAATTCATTAATTGATCAGTGAATAATATCCAATATAATAAGAATTTTAAATTCAAACGCTCATAAAAAATTAATATTAATTTCCGGTATTTTTCTTTTTGTTTATGAGCAACTTTGTATTACATTTTCAAGGTTATTTGATCTAACAAAAGATATTTTATTGACATTTAGTTATAGAAAAAAATTAATAATTTAAAATGTCTATAAATAGCTTAAAGCGTCATATTACTTACCAGATTTTACCTACCAACTAGATTCACTTTTCAACCAGAAAAAATCTTGAAGTTTAAATTCGAAGCATTATTTCGACTACTTATCGTGTATGATACACACTCAAAAAAAACACACCCACTCAGTGTAAACTGTAAAATCAATACATTCAACGCTCCAGAATAAAAATCTAAGGAAACGTGGCAAAACCAGTTTTTGAAAAAATCCATTTTGTTTTTTTGTTGTACCTCAAAAAAGTGTTATAACTATAGATACATGATTTATTCACAGACTGTTTATATTAACATTTAAAATAAAATTCAAAATGTTACTATTGTAACTCAAAACAATAGTTGAGTGTAAATTCACAATAGTTTTTTAAGTTAATAATAACTCAAAAACAAACACAATACTTGACATTTTCACCAAATACCTAATTATATTAGCTTTTTCTAATTATTTTTAAATATTTCGTTTCCATTTGTCATTTAAATTAGTTACTTATACACATTTTTAATTTTCAATTTTTTTGTTTTTTTTTTTTCTATAAATATCGATCAAAAAATATTTGCTGAGTCAAAAATCTTGAAAATTTAATTCAAGGTTTCTCATAAGTGGTTAAAAAAAAGTGCTAATAACAGTTAAAAAATATTGAAGACAGATAACAACAAAAATGTTGACATAATTCATCTAAATCACGAACATTTTCACATTATTTTGTACGTAAAATGGATTGATTTGATAAAAATTTAAATTTATTAATTTAGTGTTCAAGTCCGCAAGTTATGTATTAAGGGGCCTAGCTACTATCATTATTTAAGGGGCAACATTTAGGCAATTCCTAATCTGTAATAGCCGCCCGGGATTTATGTGTTAGTTGTAAATGATTATTAGTGTGAGTGAAATTAAATGAGGGTTCCCTCTCGCGTACGCGCATGCACATGTCTAAGACTCGGTAACCATATAAATTTCCTTACACTACACGAATTTTAGAAAAACATAGATACATATTTTGTTTTGACAAAACTAAAGTTAGTTAACGTTGTCTGATTTTGATTCTGAAAAAAATATTTGAACTCAGCAGAAAAATGTCTGTATATCGTACGAAACATTTTACATTTTTAATATTAATTTTAATTATGATTCGAAAAAGTTCATATTTTCAAGTTTTTAATAATTCAATTACAGTTCGCAATAATATAATAACATTTAGTTTTTACAAAGTGCTTCGTAGGATCTATAGACAATTTTCTAGTGAATTCAATTTTTTTTTTTCAGAATCAAAATCGGACAACATTAACTAACTTTAATTTTGTCAATACTTTAGGTTTTTTCAGCTAAAATTGACGGCAATAGCGAAGCCCCTTAAGTGAAAATTAATTTGTTCGTCAAGAACTATCTACATCGGACATTTTCAGTTTCCAATTTTATTAGTTTCTTTTTTATGAATATCAATAAAATTTTATTTGTTGAGTAAAAATACTTGAAAATTTAATAGAAGGCTCCTAGTATATTGTTTCAAAGGCAGATGAAAAATATTAAAAATCCTCAGTTTTAGTTTTTTTAAATATTTAAAGTTCAAAAATTGACAAAATATGGAAAAATCACGAAAATTAGCGAATTATTTTGAGTTGAAAATTCGTAAAAAATCTTCTTTTTAAATCAAAGATTTTAAATTGTAATATAAGATACCTTATAGGATTATCTACCCTTATCAAAAATAAAGTGTCTAATAGATAATTAAATTAAATTTTTATGAGCATTTGAAATTCAAACTTTTACAACATTGGTTATTCACTCGATTTCTCATGTAGCGATTTCCTTATTTTGTTGTAATTCAAAAACGAATAACTGTAGATACATCACCATTTAACTGAATGTTTTTATTAGCATTTCCTATACACCATACAATTTTGAAAATATTTTGACTCTTTTTGAGCTTTTTACGGACATTTTCAGTTTTCAATTTTTTTTAGTTTTTTTTTT
>WHPZ01571679.1:0-11733 GCA_016617965.1 Macrosiphum rosae | reverse complement strand
CCACCCCACCCACCCCATCGGCGTATAGCTTATAATATATAATATTTTAATAACAATAATACCTAACATTTTTGAGTCGGACGCATATTTTATCTTGATTATTACGCAATTGAATAATTATTATTGCACGCGCTCGTAATCGTGTCATCGTCATCAGCTGCCGCCACCATAATTAATAATAATAATAACATCACAGTTGTAGGTAGGTAGTATATTATAATACGGTATAGGTATATAGGTAATTTGCATGACGTAGAAATTATGTGACAGAAATACGTACGAACGAGTCATGTTATCATTATTATTATCATTGTGCGCTTGTGTTATACCATTATTGTTGTCGAAACAGAACTAATTCGACTTTGTGTCTGAATGAAACGCTCGCCGCGATACAATGCAGCGCATTCCTCGGAAACTTAATACCATGTTACCACGTTTACCCGGTTCAAAAGCGTGGGTACCTATAACATTGTTCGGGAATTTGGGCTACTTGGGTACTTATATAATATGCATATTATGATACAAGTCCACGGACTTGTTTGTCTTATATAAATTAAGTTTCGTTTGATTTGTTATGTTCTCTTGCTCCAGTGATTATAATATTAATTAGTGCAGTATTAGCACTATAACGCGTATGCAGTCTCTGGTAGTATTCCAAATACGGTGTTCGAAATACTTTTAAAATACTTTTTACAAATACGGTATTCCGAATGACTGTTTGGAATATCTTTCAAAAGTATTTTATTCCTATGAAAAAATTCTCGTTATTTACATGGTAATAATTTTTTTCTTGCTTTTCTGGACATTTTTTACGATATTATACACATTCCAAAATTATATTATAACTTAAATTATATTTTATTTAGAACTACTAAATTATATATTATGTAGGCACATTTTCCCGAAGAAAAGTATCATTATTGGTTTAATACTTAAAACCGAAATTAAAAAGTATTTTAAAAGTACCTATTAGGAATGATTTTGAAGTATTTGAATACATATTATACATACTATTTTTCATAATTATTCTAGCGTTTACCCAAGTCTGGATATATGAGTTTTACAATTTCCTGCGATTTTCAAGTACTTAATATATTTTCATCTATGTGAAAAAATAAGCAAAACTGTTTATTGTATCTAAAAGTTATAGCCGTAGACATAAGTCTAATGAGACAATTGATATAAACAGTGAAACAGTTAAACCCAATGCTTAAACAGTGTTTTAAACAGTATATTAAAAATAACTTACTCTAGTTTAATATGTACCTAATTTACTTTTATGCTAATAGGTATGCCGTGAACTAGCATAATATGTTTCACTGATTATTTATTACTTATTTGAAATCTCAAAAGTATTTTAAATATTTTCTAAATGGATGTTTTATGTGGACATACTATTATGTTTAAATTAATTACTAAGTAAAAACATTTTAAATTTGGTAATATATTCAATCAAAATTAAAATTAAGGAAGATAATAGATATAATTATTTAATACGTCATTAATTTTTTCCCCGAAGGATATCTATTATTATTTATTATAAATAATAAACCAAAAAAAACCACAATATTCACTTGAATTTTACACTGTTTTATAAACATAATACGTCTTATTCGTTTTAAACAATTAACAAAAGGTTTAAAACAAACGTTTTAAATTCATTTCTTAAACGTTTTTAATACAAGTTGTTTAAACGTAACAATCCTGCTAATCATCTTTAACCAAACACCTTAAAATAAAAAATAAATATTTCTCATGATTTCATTGAAATATTTAATGAAGAGTGAAATTTTCAATTTTGAAATATTTAAAATTGAGAAACCCTATGGGTATTATATTGTTTTTATGGAATCTTATCGATTCGACCGGATATTTGTTTATGTCGACTCTTCCGACTGTTTATTATTTTACAACAATATCGATTTAACATAATATTATACACAATTTTTTTTTTCTAATTGACATTGTATAGGTACATGCTATAGTAATGGCAAGCTATTATCAATCTTTATTCGAATAATCGTCAAACAGAATCTCGTGCACTTCAAAATCAGCAACAAGCAATGGCGTTTTTGCGGTGGTATGGAGGGGGAGGGGGTTATCGAGGGGATCAAAACTCCCCGTAGGCTGTATTATATAATATTCAAAAGTTTTCTGAGTCCCAACTTGAGGCCTCTAACTTTAGAGACGGAGCTGGATCATATGTCCCCGGGGGAGACAATATATAAACCCTCTTATACGGCTACACAGTATATGTTATTACTAATTATTCTCAGACTCACGATGTTGTTATTTACTGTGTCTTGTTTAGGTATACTGTCCAAAATCTGTTTCCTACAGATCATTATAAAAGTTGCGGACGATTTCAAACAATTTTTCAAAATCGAAATTGGATTAAGTATATACTATAGTGGTGAGTTAATTTTCCGCCAGCTTATTATTAGCATTATTCATTGTCACGAGTGTACAAAAATATTTTTCGACAGCGCTTTCGTTGACTTGCGCATGCGCAGACGTGTGCTAGTTATGGCCGGGCAATATATGAAATCTATTGTTATCGAGTTCGAATTTCTCAGTGTTTTGTTCGAATTTTTACGATATTCTAATTTTATATTTTACATACGTATAGAACCGCACCACTCACACTGATAATCGTTTACGACTAGCACAAAGATTGCGGACGGCGTCGACAAGATTAGAAATCGCCTAAATCGTTCCCCTTCAATATTAGCCACTTTAAGAGCCGCCTTAAATGTTATATTAAGTGTAGGATTAAAACGTACCTAATATGTTATTATGTAGGCGAGTAGGGGAGACTGGGTAATAAGATTGTAACACAGCCAATACCCACGTGGCGAATATAAACATTTAAAAAAAGGTGGGTAAGCGAATGTCGCTCTGCTGTACAGTAGGTTAGGTTACAAATGGGTCAACGGGTTGCATTAAACCCAGTGACCAAACCTGATACCACAATAATGCAAAACTTTAACACAAACAAAGGTAGGTATACAATTATTCGATTATTTACATTACAATATTAAAACTTAAAGGAATAATATCATAAAATTCAAATTAGAAATTAAAAAAATATACACGCAATTATTTCATTAACATCCAATAATTATTTAAGCATTCTAATATTTTAATCGATTAGGTCAGCTATACATTGTCATATATAGTAATTTGTAATATTAAACAACATGCATAGATACGTATTTATTATAAAAATAAAGTAAGATTTGTTGAAAATATTAAGTATACCTATTGCTTATAAATTTGACATTTATTATGTTTATTCGATGCATTTTTGTTGTATTATTTGTTGTTAAAAAGTTTTAAACAATTAAATAATGCTATTAGTAATTTAAAACAAAAGCATGTCTGTACAATTCATTATTGTTACACTTATTTTTCTTTTATAAATCCACATTTAGTTGTCAACTTGTGAACGTAAAAGTTCAGACATATATTTATAAAGGTAATAAGTTACTTTACTGGCTAAAAATGTAATTCAATAAAGAATGTTTGAAAGTTGTTTGCAATAAATCATATTTTCTTGAAAATTGTTTCCAAATCGTATCCAGTCAGCCATACTCACAATGCATTAATACTACCTACTTATAAATAGTTTCAACTAAAAATGATAATAATAAGTATAATATAAATGAAAAAAGTGGAAAATAAGTAGGTAACCACTCCGCTGTTGCAGAGTAGAAGTCGAGTGTACCTTGTCGTTGAGTACTCAGTTTACTGTAATGGATGTGATCAATTTCAATTAAATGATAAATCATTGCACACATTTCATACATTTTGAACTACATAATAATTTGCACATTTTCGTGATTTAGACGAATTTTGTCAAAATTTAAACTTTCAAATGCTTATAAAAAAAAAAAAAAATCGTAAAAATGTAACATTAACATTTTACAATTTCTATTGCGAAACGAATGAGGAACCACATGCATAAATATATACTTATTAACACATTGATGGTCATACTTTTATAGCATTACAAAAAATTCTGTCAATTTACCATAAATTTGAATTGTCAAATGGTATGGCATTCATGGTATCCTATGACTTCTATAACACGGTGTGACCGTCAATGTGCTTAGTTATTTTTCTTATTAAATTCCTTCTTCAGATGAGGTTAGTCTTGTACTGCAATTTCTCACTAAACCCACTACTCACCCACCCAGCACCCACCCACCGACCCCTAGAAAATTATCAGGTAACTGCCCTTCAAAATCACCGTCAACGCGCCGATGTTCCGAGCTCTATCGTGATAATATTGTACAAATTTATTTTGCGTAAATATAAAGTAAAATTTTTTCGTAGTAGGTAGGTACACTGCACGTCATTGTTATAATTGTTTAAATTTGAGATAATTATAATTGTTTTGGCGAGTGAGCATAATAGTTGTGACTTTCTCGGGCAAACAATAATATAGAAATAACAATATACCTGCGAGTTGTAAGTCGTACTACCGACAAACTTATAGATAATGGATATTATGTAAATATGTCCTCAAGCACACAAATTATGAACAATAAAAGTGTATACAACTAAAACGTTTTTGCATTTATATATTTTTTATTACATGCAAAACATAATACATTTATTAATAATGCATTTTACCGACACTCTTGATACGCTGAATATTACGATAAAACGTATAATTTTCCAATTTTTCATCGTCACTTTTTTTTCCTGAATTTTCCGCAACATATTTAATCATTTCTAGGAGGTACCTATATGCATGTTTATAATTATAATAAATAATTCATTTATAGAATGTTATGTTAATAATATGAAAAACAGCAAGGAAACGTTGGGTTTTAATTTTAATTTATTTATAGCATCTCTTCTCTAACTCAACATCATAAAAAAAATTGCACGGCAAAGTTAATTATAATAATATGATATAGCCGGTACACACATATATACCTACCTACCTACGTGCAAATAAATGAAAAAATTCGGAAAATAGTTTTTGTTTTAATTATATTTGTACATTTTTCATTCGGTATATAAAAAAAAACAAAAATTATTCAACTAAAAATACGAGTATATAGGGTATTTTATATTAATTTATCGGTAAATTATGTAAAAATACGAAGAGTGAAATATGAGAGGAATTTCGTTCAGATACCTATTTAATGTTGTAGCGAGCGAGCGAATTTTTTTTTTAAATATCAAACAGAGATAACTTTAATTCGTTTGATCTACACATACCTACAGCAGACACATTCTCTATATTATTATTATGTTATTGCGTAGTCAATTATTCTCGCATGACTATACCTTAAAGTAAATGCGAATACAATAATATGAGTTATAACAGGGGCTGAGACTTCGACGTCAAAATAGGAAAAAATAAATACCGATAACCGAAACCGAAATCGAAATTGGAAAAAATATTTACGGTTTCGAGCCCCGGTTTTCAGGTCATAAATCCATCATTTGAAATTATATTTTTAAGGGCATTTATAAAGTATTTAAATCCTAGTAGTAATTATAACTTACGTCGATATTAATTGTATGCACTTGATAAAACTTAAAAATAATATTTATTATTATAAAATCAAAATTGGTTTGGAACAGGACCATGTTTTTTGAAATATTGAAAACTACAATAGATCGATTATAATATATAAATAAAAAAAAAATCAATACTATGAAATAAAATAATTTAATCAAAAATTAATAATTTAATTTTAAAAATATTATTTTGATCAACGGGAAAACATTAAATTTAAATATTATTATTGACATAACATTAAAACTAAACATTAAATCGTAAAAACGTTAAATAAATATAGGTAGGTAAATATATTGAAACAAACGAATTTAGGGGGCTGCAGCAGGTTTTGTCAAAAGTCAAAACTAATGTAGATTTGACCAATCTAAACATTAATTATGTTTGTTATGTTTTCAATGTATTTAAATTCCGTATCATAAAATAAACCTTAAGGGGGCTGGAGCCGCTGGAGGGGACTCCAGTCGATGAAAACAAGTGACTTTTAGACCAATAATCTAGACAAAACTGGAAAAATTTGGTTTGACTGATTTTAATTTTGAAAATGGATTATGGTTGATCAACAAGTTTACTGGGGAATGATCGAGGTGATTTTGAATATTCCAATTATTGTTAGTGTCATAATGAATAATATAAATACAAAAATATCATATTTTATTGATATTTTTATTCTTTCATATCACAGCTGAAAAAAAAAAATTTCAAAATCACCTCGATCTAGTAAACTTGTTGATCAATCATAAACCGTTTTCAAAATTAAAATCTGTCAAACCAAATTCTTCCTGCAGTTTTGCCTAGCTTTATATTTATAACAAGCAAAATTAATGTTTAGATTGGTCAAATGAAGTACTTACTGTCAACAATATCTTATTGGTAAATATTGACGACCAGTTATAGCAAGTTTTGAATAAACTGAATTATTTTGACTCGGACAAACACAACATTTTAAATTTAATAATATCATGTTCAAATGTAATATTATTATTTATTCTGCCGTCACGTATCATAATATTTTAGTCTGACGTGGAAAGCGGTACATATTTCATGTCTGTCACAGAACTAGGAGTGCAGTTTTGTGGAAGTTGTGCGGTTCATTATTTCCCGATTAAATAAAGTAGCAAAGTCAGTTAAGTGTCATCTACATATTTTGAAATTGCACGAATAAGGATAAAAACGACCGGAGAAGTGCATAATATCATTATAATTTACTAATGTTGAATTAGTTTTCACGAGAAACTAAATTAAACATATTTTCTTAAAATTTTCCGCACTTATACTGTTGAACCGTCGTCCAATTTATAATGCCGTTATCATGGTACAGTATGACACCGACATAAATAACTTTTCAATACAATTTCCCGGAATACATAACTATATATTTATTTATTTATCCATTTATTTATAAAAATCAACGGGCGAAAGCCCTTAAACAAAGAAAAAAAAACAATACATAAGAATTGGCATAATATGAAAACTATTAGACATTGATGAAGATTAAAATTTTTAAAAATAACAGGAAATATAAAGATAAAATTAAGTATATAAAACAAAACTAAGAATTAAATAATTAGGCATTATGTTTTAAAAAAACAATGTTTTAGCTTTAAATACTTGACGAGACAAGACGAAAAAATCCAAGACTGTGGAGATTCTGTTGGCATTAAAAACAGCTCTCGAGAAAAAATAATTTTTTCCACTATTCGTATTAAAATTAGGTACATGGAACAAATTAGGATTTCGCGTATATCTACTAGGGATTCTAAATCCAATTTAGTTTAAAATAGCTGGGCAGTTTACATTATTATTAATTAAAATATCATAGACAAACATTATATCTATTAGATCGCGTCTAATGTTTAGAGAGTCAATACCCAAAGAGAGTCTTGAACCAGCAGAAACGAGTCTCTGGAAATCGTACAACGAGTAATAAAAGGCAACTCTTTTCAGAAATGTATACTGAATATTATTAAGCTCATTCGAGTAAGTTGAATAGTTATTAGACCAAATTAAAGAGCCGAATTCCAAGTTTGATCTAACTAAAGAAGTATACACATTTTTTAAACAAATACGATTTCTAAAGTCTTTATAGTATTCCTAGTAATAAAACCCAACATTTTATACGCTTTATTTATGATAATTTTATGATTTATTTTGAAAGACAGATAAAATTCAAAACAAATACCTAAATCTGTAATAGAAAAACATCTTTCAAGTGGATGGTTATCAATACGATAATTATTATTTAGTATTATTAATTATTTTATGATTTGTTTCTATGATTTCACGATGACGTTTTTTAATAGCTACCTGCAGGCTGGTATATGTGTTGTTAGAAAATTAGCTTTTACCCTGTCCCTGTGACAAAAATCCAGGGATGTTTTCGTTTCAAGCATTCCGAGCGAGCGAGTTATCCTGACGACCGGTCTCTACTTTCTAATATAGGAGTCAAAGTGCACCCAAAATTCATTGAAATGTTTCGTGTACGAATTATCTACACGGTCTACACGAACTATGTGCCCATTATTTAAGCACGGGCGTCAGTGTGTCAATAGACACTGAAGCGTTTTTGTAAAGTAATATTTTCCATTTTTAACTTGATGGGTGGCCCCATACATAAACCTATAAAAACGATTCTAGGAAAAAAATCCCCAAAGCTATCACAGGTACCTATCTAACTGCCGGATACAGCTGTATAAATTATAAAATTTGAATGATAATTTTTGTTATAATATTGACACAACATTTTTATGAATTTCTAACTCAAAATAATTTGCAAATTTTCGTCATTTTTGCGTATTTTGTCAAAATTTGAACTTTAAATGCTTATAAAAAAAAAATCGTGACTATGGATTTTTAATTTTATTTCATCTGCGTTGAAACAATATTAAGTTTTCAAACTTTTTTAACCAACAAATAAAATTTTATTGATATTTATAGAAAAAAAAAACTAAAAAAAAAATGGAAACTAAAAATTCCGTAAACAGCTCAAAATAAGTCAAAATATTTGGAAAACGTTATGGTGTATAGAAAATGCTAATACAAGCATTCAGTCAAAATTTCATGTACCTACGGTCATTTGTTTTAGAGTTGCACCAAAAACCAAAATTGATTTTCTCGAAAACAGATTTTGCTTAAAAATTCCAGTTTTTCCTTAATTTTTCTTTTTTTTTTTTCAGGTCGCTTTTGAAAACTACTGGGAGATTTTTACTTTTGACCCTCCAAAGTTTACCAACTAGCTCACTTATTAAGATACTGTTGAAGAAAATCCAAGTATTTTTACTGTCCTAAAAGTTCATAACAGACACAAAAAAAAAAAAAAACATCATTGTAAAATCCATACATCGTTTCACTCAGAATCTAAACCTTCTGGACCTTAATTACACGGGAATCTTAATACACGGGTAAATTAACTTTTAATACACGCGTATTAAGATAGGTACACGTGTACACGGACTTTAATAACTGCACGTGTAATTAAATACGCGGGTGTTAATATATTTTATAACTTATAAGGTACGGAATAAGTGTACACGTGTACATCAATAAACGTACAAAACCACAAAACCGAATGCCCTAGTACATACTATATTACATGATATATGATATTTATTTATAGACGGGTAGGTACCCTTTTGTAATAATAGTACTAGAATCTCAATTTGGCAAAAACGACAGTGAAGATAAAACGTTTATGAAGTTGCCCCCTCCCCCCGACTACGTCCAATCGACATCAGACCTGCAATTTCAACATTTGGTAACCTTTTGGTAGCTAATCGTAACCAAACCGTTTCCGAGAAAGACGCTCGAAGCTTTTTTTATTTATTAAATATATATTTACAATCTGTATCAAACGTATACAATAAGCAAATGACGTGATAAATACATTTCGAAGATTAAAATTACACGAGGAGGGAAACTATCCATTGATAGAACCCTACAAAAGAAAGTTTGAAGTTTCCTCGAAGTTAGCACCCCGAAACGGGAATCGAGTTTTCTCGGAAACGGTTTGGCTGCAAATTGTTTGACGTCGGTTATACAATCAGTAACTAAAAGGTTACTAAATGTTGAAATTGGTCTGATGCGTCGATTGGACATAGTCGGGGGGCCAACTTCATAAACGAGAAAATAAATAATATAATGTTTTAAATGCGAGTTAATTTTTTTTTTTAATGAATCGTGTTCCTGTTTAATGTTTATGAATCCGCTAACGCCTTAAATTATATTTTAACTTAAGTATTAATATGACGTAATGTACTACGATTAGAAATTTTAAGGTGTACAATTATTGAATAATTATACACAAGTAGGTATTTGATCTGGACATTTTTTTTCCGACTATCATAAAAATCTTTTACATATTTTTTTTTTTAAGATATCATAATGCAGGCATGTCGAACACGCAACCCTCGACTCGTTATTTTCAAGGCTCGCGGATCTCAAATATTAATGAAAAATTAATTGAAAAAAATAATGTTTAAAAAAATTTACAATTTATTTTCCTTTCGCGTCACAACTATCGTGGTAGTGCAGGGAGATACACAGTTATATTTATACTTTTCTTTCTTATCTCCTGATAAAATTTAATCGAATGAGCATTGTAGAGTATCGCAATTAATAATTAATAAAATTAAAAATATTTTGTATATTTTTTTCGATAAATCTTATGCGTGCACCGCATAGTAAACTAGTCAACGTATTTGGCCCTGTGTAATGCTTTGAGTTTGACTTGCTCGTTAGTATATGTACCTACTATCTACGGTTCGCACGCAGAACTTGGCTGTCTATATTGTATATGGAATAGAAAAATAATTCAACAATATTATGATAATATATATAGTGCTTATAAACAAGTGGAATACTGATTTCCTTCGAGGCTGACATCACTGCGTATATAATATAATATATTATACCATTATAGTGCTGCGCCGCTGCATATTTAATGCGCAGACATTACCCATAGCTGTCCGCGAAAGACTTGAAAAATGTACTTTGAAACAGTGTGGCGAGGCGAAGATAGCTGTTACGACACAGCTGCAGCTGTACAAAACTTGCGACGGCGGTGGTGACTCGTGACGGTGTAAAAAATTTCCTCCCGTTATTTATATACTCAGCTGGAACACATAATATTATCGCACATATATTATAATAATACGATTTTACATAATACGAGCATACAGGGCGATTCAGCGAGCACGCGGTCAAAACGCGATTTTCGGTACTATACCCACCTGCAGGAGTGCCATGTGGATATACAAACTGTTATTTATCGTCAAATGCGAGCACTCCCCAGCTTGACTGCAGCTGTATAATTTTTCCGAAATTCTGCGATGTACCATAACTTGTATGGTTCAAAATTCGAGCGAGTTCTTCGGTTATTAAATATTAAAATATTTATGTATCAAGGACATATCACACTATCACACATATATTTTTTAATAATACGATTTTACATAATACGCGCATATACAGGGTGATTCAGCGAGCACACGGTCAAAACGTGATTTTCGGTACTATACCAACCTGCAGGAGTGCCATGTGGATATACAAACTGTTATTTATCGTCAAATGACCACTCCCCAGCTTGACTACAGCTGTTTAGTTTTAAAATGTTTTTTGGGCATAGTTAATTTGTTTAGGTTATTTTTTAAATTTGATTTTTTTATGTACAATTTTAGCCTGTTTCTAGTAATTACGAAAAAAAATAAAAATGTAATATACAAATACACATATTGTATACTAAAACAGTATAAGGCAATCTGGTTTTTAATAAAATGATTCACAAATTTATCTAGTTCTCTAAAGAAATCTGGGGTCAATCAAGGGGACATTTTTTTTTTAGAGTTTTAAGTTCATAAATGCATTATTTGAAATTAAATTTTCAAGGGCATTTATAAGGCATTTAAATCCGAGTCGTAATTGTAATTTAAGTCCGCGTTTGTATGCATTTAAAAAGACTCAAAATAATATGCATGAAATATGCACCGGATACGCTTAGAACTATTAAGTTATGTGTGAAATTATTCTTTTTTTGCCAAAAATATACTCTTATTCCAGATGTATGTATTTGTAAGTGTTACAAAAACTTACGGCGCCGGTGGTGACTAGAGACGCTGTAAAAAATATGCTCCCGTTATTTATATACTCAGCTGGAACACATAATATCACACATATATTATAATAATATGATTTTACAT
>WHPZ01571677.1:0-13940 GCA_016617965.1 Macrosiphum rosae | reverse complement strand
TGATGTGATAGGTATTTGAATATTTCTATGATTAATACTTATTGCTGTTCACAAACTGAATACATTTGCTGAGGAAATTGTATGAGAAATAATGAAATAAACTTATAAATTATAATATAAAACTTATTAATTCTATGATTAATATTCAATGCTGTTCACAATCTGAATTTATTTGCTGAAGTAAATTATGAGAATTAAATTGATAATACTATTATTATTTCAAAGATAATTTTTTATCAACACTAATGGTTGCACTTTTATTATAAAATATGAAATTTATAAATGTTGGTAGGTTTTTCTGGCGGTAATTTCCGCAATCAAAACGGAGGAATGGGTGGTGGAATGGGCGGTCGAGGTAATTTCATGGAACAATCTGGAGGAGGCATGAACAGGTATCCAGACAGCGGTTCACGAGACTTTAATCGACCAGGAAATGCTTCGCAATTCCCAGGAGGAAGCCGTAGTGAACGTAGACCAGATTTTGAAAGTTTACCACCACCACCAAGTAAGTGTAATTATTTAATGTTTTATAGCGAATGAGTTTACACTGATTCCAATCTAATTATCAATATATGTTCAGAATATTGACTAATCATAACTTAATGTGTGTGTTAAATATAAATTAATAGTCTTCATTGGTATGAATAACTACTAAATGTCAGTATTGTTTGATAAAATAATACAATTAGCAACAAGTATTGAAATATTAATTAGGTTTTTTCAATCTGGTAGGTACTATTTATTTTTACAATAATTGTTTTAATTAAATATGAAATATTGTTATTAGTATAATAGATGTTCCCAACCTTTTTAGTTGTGTGAATCGCCTATTTTGTAAAAAAAAAAAACGTTGAGGCCCACTTTCTATAATATACAGGTAAACAAAATATAAACGTGCACAATATAAAGCAGTAATTAGAAAAATGTAAAAAATAAAATAAGTTTATTGAATTCAACTCAAAAACAAATGGTCAAAGTTAAAAAAAAAAACTCGTTCGCATAGATTGGTTATCAAAAACCTCATCAAGTCAAGTGTTTGAATGTAATTTTTTTTTGCAATTTCTGGAATGGCTGTCTGAACACTTATCTAGAATGGTACAAATAACGTTTTAATAAACAATTTTAGGTTCTGGTGGCATGATAAGTTCTCTTTTCTTGATATTTAAACATTTTTAATTCATCCTCTTCAAAAGGATTTCTGGTCCATGGATTTCATCTTTAATTTTAAGAAAATATATTGATTTATAAAATAATATAAAAATCTTGATGTTTATGTCAATTAGGATAAATTAAAATTTGCTAACCCTTCGTTTAGACCTGGGGTTGCCAACTTTTTCCAACAAGAGTGCCTCATTAAGAAAGTTAAGTATCTGGTGATCTACAAACTTTTTGTTAAGGCTATTATAGTATTATTACATGCAGCATAATAATATTCTTCTTTCATTATTTCTCCAACATTTTATGTTTTTCTTCTCTAATAAATACTTAACTGTGTGTATAATGCATTCATATGTCCGTACGCATGGTCAATTTTTTTGTCACATAAGCCATAGTTTAACATGTCTTATGTGACACATACATTGACTAAACTTTAAGATTACATACTTGATCAATATAAATTAGTTAATTAATATAAGATCGACTAATATTCTTCTAAAAATCGACTGATGGCGACTTTGGTTTAGACTATCAACAATGGTTTGGAACCGCTGAAATAATCTATGAAAATCTAATGAAATAATCTAATGACAATTTTATAAACTTCATTTGGATCAGCATATTTACTTAAAATTTCATAAAATTATAATTCTCATTGAATGATATAATTTGTAATCTTTAACTGACAAGAAATTCTGTTAAATTGTAATATATTTTTTAAATAAATATTATCATTTTTTCTTTACTAATTCTGGTTATCTTAGGCTTTTATTTTTAATGGAAATATCTAGGATATTTTTCTAAATTATGTAGACATATTGTATATATTACATTTTGAAACAATATTTATTGAAATAAAATTTAAGATGGTAAAGTATATCATCACAAATTGTATTTTTCTTTTTATTAGGCAATCTGTTTCAAAAGTCAAAAATATGCTTAATTGATAATATTTGTTTAAAGTACATAGGAAACACAGAGTGAAGAGACCTTCAAATGAAGGTACATCATAAACTTCTTACCTTTAGATATTATAAGAGGTCAATTCACTCTAATTTTTAAACTAACAAAGCTACACGTGTTCTGCTGAGCGTAAAATTTGCTATGTTACACACTTGTAAGACTGAGACAACAGACATGCGGGTGTGGCTTCCTCTTAAGAAATGAAATGAAAAATACCAATTGCCATTTATAAGTAATAAACTTAGGTTTATTATACAATATTAAAATGTTATTTTATTAGCAAAAATTTGGCGTTTTATTTCATGACAAATAGATAGATATCATCAAATTTTTTAGATTCATTCCCTGCTTTTTACTTCACTTATTTTAGAGATTGTAAACCTATATAACACTTATACATCTATACCCATTTTCACATTTACACTATTCACATCTTTTAGTGACACACTCAACTGTTCAAAAAATGATTGTTCGTCGTAAAAGTTTGTAATCAAGAACCATTGATTAGCACGTAAAATAAAATGTATAGATTATAAAGTAATATCATGACATTACTAAGATAAAATGTATAGATTATAAAGTAATATCATGACATTACTAAGATAAAATGTATAGATTATAAAGTAATATCATGACATTACTAAGATAAAATATCAAGTTTAATGTAATGTTTGTCTTGTTTTTATCATTCAACATACCACGGATGTAGGAATTTTTTAAGTTTAAAAAAAAGGTCATCAAATTAATTAACACAGGGAAAATAAAATTTGCCAAATTTGTATTTGGTAGTGGGTTCAGAAAGGTTCACCATCCTTGACCTATATTGTAGTTCTCCACTTATTGGCTGTCAGTCATATACATACCATGAACAAAAATCAACCAATTAGAAATAGAGACTATGACATAGGCTGGAGGTGAGGGAGATGCACATACTAAAAAAAACTATTACAACTGTGATAATACCTTCTTTTTTTTTTATTGAACAAAATTGGATTTACAATCTGTAATTACAATAAGTAAATGGGAGGGGGGAAGTCACCCATTGGTGACACCCCATAAATTGTGATAATACCTATCTATTTTTTCATGTCTTATAATATATTGTACAAAATTATTGGTGTCTATTAGTTTATTCTTGAGTTATTATTCCCTATACCTAAGTACTTAACAAACGTACATATTATTTTAGATGATCCAGGCAGACCTAAATTACAATTGAAACCAAGGACCATAAAAGAACCACTGAATCAATTGGCTGATTCTACTCAGCATACAAGTATATTTGGAGGAGCAAAACCTCGCGAAGAGAAATCACTTCCTGACGTTGTGAAGAAAACATCACCATCGCATTAATACAAATATATTTATTTTGTGCCAGATTAACATTCTAATGGACATTGCTTTACTGTTTACAAGAACTTGTGGTTTTTTTTTTTACATTTTATCATTTTTTATACATACCGATAGCAAACAATAAGTTTTTATGTGTATGTTGGCAATAAGTTTATTACCTTCACATAAATTGTTGTAATGTTCTTAAGCAAAACTTTTGTGCTCTTTGAGCATAATGTTCACTTAAAGTATGTATTTATATATATGTACACTATAATAATGAGTACAATTATGCCCTTAACTGTACTAGTATAGTTAATAGTTTTATTTTATTTATATTGTATGTGATTAGGTATTACATACTAATTAATTGTAGTTATTAAGTAGTTTTCATTTATATTAATACATTAAGAAATTTGTATAAAAATATTAATAATAATTGCTTAATAACAATTTATCTTATATCATCTAAAATATTTTTTAAAATAAATACACAGTTTAATAATTCCAATCATTAAAGAATCGTGTTCATAAATAATGTGTAGAATTTTATATTTTATTCAGTGATACTCCTTTCCAAAAGAGAATATACCGGTCGGCGACCAATTTATGTCTGGCGGCGCGCATTCTCCACCAATTTCCCATTGTTAGCGTGATCATGTGGTTCTTGACGCACCAATCGAATCATTTGACATTCGCTAAAGCGTTATATTCTCTTTTGAAAAGGAGTATAGTTTTAAAGAAAATGTCCTTAACACATTGAACGCCGGTGTCAACCCGTAGTTGACATAGGGTAACCTGTTTTGTATTGAGTCTTTTTTGGTGGCTATAGCTGAACACATTTGAAATTTCTATCAGACATTTATAACCGTATTGACTATTGCTTAAAATCTACTAATTTTACAATCTGCGACGCCCAATACAAACAATTTTTTGGAAAGTTGTTTACTTGACTCAGGAGCCTGGAGCATCCGATCATATGTGCGGTAAAATAAATTGATTTTATAATTACGTATTATTTGACCAACCAATTTAGCAGAAGGAGAAAATAATATACAAATATTATCATTTGCAAACAATAAATGGAATAATAATTGTCTTTTAGACGTACTATTTGTGCCGGAATTAAAATATAATTCATTTTCGTGTTGTACAGCGTCAGATAAAAATTAATGTGGGTTTTTAAAAAACGGACCAATAATCACAAGTACAAGTGCAGAGAGACGGGGAAAACTATTTAAATTAAAGTTCAAAGTCATCACACTCAATATAGAAGAACCACAAATGAATATTGTTATCAAGGAAACATTAAGATTATAGCATGAAAGGCTAATTATTTCAAAGTCATCAAAATATAAAGTGTGTTACTAATATATAATTAGTAATAAAACATTAACAGATAGGGAAAACCTTTTTTTCTGTGATTCATGGGTAATGCGGTAAACAGCACAAACGAACATTTAAGTCTGATGACTAGTACAACGGACACACAGTTGTAGGAGAAGTAATACACACGGACTTATGTGAAACAATGGAAAATAAATCTATTAGTGGGTCCAATTATTTATTATTATTTTTCATTTGAACACGATTATTGGCATTATATGCCATTATAGAATAGTATATTTTATTAAATCTAAAAGCAAAGTGAAGATTTTAATCGAAATATAATAAAAACTGAGAGATACAGGTTTAAGGTCGAAGTATTACGAACTGAGCCGGCTCAACGGATTTCGGAACCCGGTGCAGACAAGCCCGGTTTAAGGGGGGGATTCAGGGGAGACCATGGCCCCCGGGCCTCGATAGTTAGAATTTATTTAAGGGCCTCAGATTTGTCCATTACTTTTTCATTATAATCTATAATACTGCGCATAAATCACCTAAAAAAATCGATGATTATTAAGCGGGGAAAAAAGCTTATAAATTATAATTTATAAGTAAAATGATACTGCTTATTCTTTATTTATTGCAATGTACGATGTACCTATTACCTATATATATTTATTGTAACAGGTACCTAATATATACATTATTATTTTTTTTTCGTACAGGGGCCTCATTTAAAACTTTGGCCCCTGGGCCTCAAAATTTCTTAATCCGAACATGGGTGCAGAATTTGCGAGGCCCCATATTTATTTTATATAATTTTATAAGCTTTAAGGTCTTGTTAGAAATCTAAATTTGTTAGTACATATAAACTAATAAAATCAAATTTGTATCTTTATACTGTACACAAAATGAGTAGGTAGATACTACGTAGTACCTACTACCTACTTGGTAAATTCTTATTATTTTCTTTATAACTAATTATTAGTTATAATTAAATCTAGATACACTAATATGTTTTCGGGGAAAAAAAAAAATTTGCAAAACTGCAAGAGTCTTGCAGTAATGGTCTTGGTCTTTCAGCTTCAGTATTGGTTTGGTCTTGTTCGTGCAAGCCTAATCTTGGTCTTGGTCTTGCTAAACTAGTACCATCTTGGTCTTGCGGCAAGAGTCTTGCGAGACCGCAAGACCAAGACCAATAATTTTGATCTTCACTACTACTTAGGGGGAGGGGGTAGGACAGCAGCCCGGGGCCCCGATACAATTAGGGCTCCCCTATATTACTGTAATAATTTTGAATTTTTATTTTCTGTTAAGGGGCTTCAACAACAAATTAGCCCCTGGCCCCAAAATTCAGAATTAAGGCTCTGTAGCTTTGCTAATAACTAATAAGTATATATAGTAACTACAATTATTGCTCATTTATGATTGGTATTTTCGGATGCATAATATTACGTACCTACTTACGTATATTACATATTATTTGCGTTTGCTTCGTGGTCGCTCTCTTATTCATAATCTATTTTTAGTCCGATCCAACTTTTTATAACAATTTTTATAATAATATTGAATGAGACTTGATTAAATTAAGACATTTTTTATAAGCTCAAATGTCTATTATTTTTGGTTTTTAGGTATGTCGTATAAGGTATTAAGAGCTTTTTCACTACACTCGCACTTGCTGCCTCCGTCTTTGTGTCTTACAAAGTTACAAATGCGTAACAATTAACAGCAAATGTACGCTCACTCGACTTAGGTGTTAATGTGTTATGCAACTTTAGTACCTATAATGTCTATGAGATAACTGTGAAGTGAGTACTATATTACGTCTATACTCGGTGTTATTTTTGGTCAACCACTCAAGCCTGTCTTACGGTAGTTACGTCAGATGTGTGCAAAGTCAAACGCTATACCAACTGGCCACGAATAATTAAGATATACCTTAATATATATCTTATTTCTTAATTCGTGCTACTGGCTACTGCGGATGAAAATGAATTGCAAACCGTACGCAGTGTTTCTTTCCCGCTCTTGCTCCGAATTTCAATAGTGTTTTCGAATGAATAACTTTTAAACTTTCGACTATATAGGTACAGGTACTTAAAAATGTTGCTAAAACGAAAAGTTTCAAATTAATTAATTTTAATAAACTATGTAGGTAGGTATCTAAAGCATATTATACATTTGAAAAAAAAATATCCAACCTATATAGGTATAGTATAACCTACCATAACATTTTTTTTTAAATAATTGATAATTAGTTCTAGGTAGTAATCATGGAGTGGAAAACCACTCAATTAACTTTGTGGAACCTCCGAAAAACGAGCCACCAATTTGGATGGTAACTGGTAGGTAGATTCAGCCAGGAGTGTTTAGATAAGCGGTGGGAATTGGTCATTGGTCGGTGAAGTTTTTTAAACGTTATTTAACCATTTTTGACCCGTCCTAGTATAATAATTATAAAAAAAATTATATTAAAAGAGAGTTCTCTTTTAAAAAAAAAATCTTTCATTGTAAATTAAACCAGTTTCATTATTTATTCAAATAAAAAAAAATTACTAACATTTTATTATGTAACATTTATATGGTATAGGTAATCCTATTGTTATTCCATTATTATTACATTTTATTGTTAAAGGTTGATTTTATAATAACACTGATTAGGTACAGTAGACTGCCTACCCTTTAAAATTCATTCTTCAGTATGGTACATTTGCCAGTTGCCCCCAATCTCCTAACAAATAGTGGGCCGGTAAAAAAGTAGTTTCCCGGGCTGGTCCGAAATTCCAATCCATCCCTGCTTACAAGTAACACTGGGGGGTCCGGAGGTCTCCCCCGGCTAGACCAGAGGGCTAGTATTTATATAATCGTGACATTCGTGAACAATCACATACGAGAATTGATGAGGCAGTTCCGCAGTGTAGGAATACACAACAATACACCTTCGACCTACCTTAGAAGATCTTCGAGTATACCCGGCTTGCATATAGAACAGCGCTTATTAAGACGAACTACAAGACTGCGCTAGTGATCTTGAAAAAAGAAAATCTGCCGATATCACAGAAAATAATGACCACTGCCATATTTTCACTGTACCCATACACGAATTATTTATCTATTTCTATTATGATCTTAAATCATGGCCTCGAATCAAATAAATGTTGTACATACATATGCCGGTCGCATGAACAATATTACAACAATATTACAACAACATAGTAATAATGTATAATTAATATTATAACAACAAATATTTATTGAATCAATAGTGAGCTAGTTGTGGTCCAATGATTGGTTCATTCAAATTTATTGATCTGTTAAATTAATTAATTTTCCATGCAACCCGGCAATAATATTGTATTATTGTATTGTATAGTAATGTACACGCAAACATAGTATATACAATACACCTATACACCATATAACATTATATTATTATATTACATTATATTATTCTGTGAATACACTAAGCACGCAATATTATTCTATGCACGATGTAAATAATTAGGTACTGATGACATTTATGTATGGTGATGGTATGACCTGTTAAATTCCATTTATTTATTCTCTTTGGAAATCATTAAGTATAATCACGACGTAGATAAAATCACTATCTAGTATCTACAATTTATACTTTTCACACGTCTGGTATTTGAATTCCATATTTCTTTAACGGTTGACGCGGTATCAAAACTATTTTGTCATGTTACTATTTCATAATATTCGTGTAATTTATTTTCATATTTCATGACAAGTTTACAAGGTCAATATATTTTGTCATCGTGCCGACTTAACCCATAGGTCCGCGAAGGATCTAACATTTGAACCGCAGTTAAATAAAAACGTCCAATCTGCCGAGAAGGCGACTTAATACTTTGTTTCTTTCACTTTCGTCTCTCACGTCGGACCGGTAAATAGCCATTGCGATAAATTATTTTATTAGTATTTAGTGATGAAAACGTACACAAGAGTCCACTAATCAGGGTTCAAAAAACCTAACACTGTCGGGTTTTAATGAATTTTTTCCTCTAAAGTATAAACACTGACTTATCTCATACTTATTGTTTATTATTATGACTTATAAGTCTAATGTATTCAAGAAATGTTAAATTATAATATTTAATGTTTTTGCTTATATTAGGTATACTAGCTGATCCTGTTCACTTTGTTGCCCGTTAAAAATGGCCAACCCTATATTATGATTCAAACTTTGTTCAATTTGTTATTTAATGTTCGGTGTAATGGTGTTCAAAACTTAAAAATGTTCATTATTATGATTATTTTATGAATGTCTTTACCTCATCTGCCCGAGGTGGTATCCATTTAAATTCTAATTTCTACTAATTATCTATCTTATTACTAATAGCAACCATTTATGAATAAAAATTTCCATTGTAAATCTCAAAATCCCTGTTTGAGCACCTCTCTAGGTTGGACCTACCGGGTCCAATTGTGAGTCTAAACATTCTACACCATTCAGGGACTCACTCAAAAACACAGCAAATCGGTTAAGCCGTTTAGGAGGAGTTCAATGACTTGCTGACAAACATTCATTTTTATATATTATATAGATTTAATATTATATAAAAAGTATGAAATAAAACAAAAAACTCTTTAAAATAAAATAACATATTTTATTGTAAGAATTATTATTGTTATTTTTTGTTTTACTAATGTGTTCTTTACTGGGTTGGGCCCAGCACCCTGGCACGAATAAAGTCTCTCAATGCATAATCTAACAACAAGTCAGTTGTTTCGTATTTGGTGTGGTCCAGTTGATAATTAATATTGTTCACATTATTGTTTTGGACGTCCCAAAGTCTGTGGTTTTCGTGTTTTTTCTTTTAATCATTTCCTCCAATCAGTGGAGTTAATCGTTTGCCAATTAAAAATCTGATTCTTGATTGACAGAGTTCAAAATTGTTCACCGGAGGTTGCCCACTCATATTTTATTTTATTTTATTTATTTACTAAGACTAAACAGACTTAGCCCTTTTTTTACAATTTCAGTGTATACATATTTACTTAAACATAACTATACATTTACAATAAGATAGTGCCTACATTAAACTTGTATGTACCTACAGTGAAGTTGTTAATTTATTTTAAAAGGTGGGGAAGGGTCCGCATTGGAAATTGACATTAAACGCCTTGTGGGTTCATTTTATATATAGTTTGTGGTTGATAGTGGAATGGTATAAAAGGTTAAATGTCAAACAGTTTGTTAAGAGGACTTGATACTCGCATGTGTTGTCTCTATCTAACAAGCGCGTAACATAACAAATTGTACACTCAGCAGAACGCGTGTAGCTCATTAATTTATAAACAATTATGAGTATTTTAAGATGTACAAACAATTTAAAATTTTAAAATATTCATAACTCGCTTTAAAATTAAAATATAATTAAAAGACCAACCACTCTAATGTTTAAACTAACGGAGCTACACGTGTTCTGCTGAGCTTACAATTTGCTATGTTACTCACTTGTAAGACAGAGACAACACGTGGGAGTATCGCATCCTCTTAAGAAAAGTTAAAACTAACTAAAACAGGAGTGTGGGTCTATTTTCCCAAATAGGATGTTACTTTAAAAACTGGTGGTTCAGTGTATGTCTGCGATTAGCCAAGGATGCTGCTCAAATTCTCTGTGGACAATGGATACATTTTTCTGACCCTAAGTACCTATTCAAATA
Source organism: Macrosiphum rosae (assembly GCA_016617965.1). Classification (NCBI taxonomy): domain Eukaryota; kingdom Metazoa; phylum Arthropoda; class Insecta; order Hemiptera; family Aphididae; genus Macrosiphum; species Macrosiphum rosae. The sequence goes on along the minus strand of WHPZ01571677.1, from coordinate 3,467 downwards.
TGTAGCTATAAATAACATGGTCTTTGGGGTTTTTTTTTTAAATGTCCAGTATAAATATATAGTGAAACTTTTGTAGTACAGTCACTGTTAATAGAATAACACTCAAATCATTTTTTTATTCAGTAGAGGCAATCCTAGAAATTTACCTTCCATCTATAATTTATTCCAAACATGTCTATTTAGGTACTGATCTATGGGTTAAAAATATTAAATTTAAAATATAATTCTATAAGTATATAACCTCTACCGGCTACTAGGATCCATCATAATATACACACATACTTACCAACAAATTATTTAGAGGGTGCAGGTACCCCCACCCTGTGCCTGGGGATTTGCGCCACTGAGCTCTATGGAACTACAACAAATTACCATTAACTTATGTTTCATTTACCTCTATTAATTTGAATACACTCAAGATTAATCTCTACGTATTTACTTTGGGTTACCATAGTATATATTTTACTTGTAACATTAAAATATTAATTTTTGTAGGTAAATGGTGCATACTATAATTAATGACTTTATTTGTATATTTATAGTATAGTAATGGTAGTTGGTATAGTATGTTATTTTATAAACAAATACAATGTATAGGTATAAATTTATAATTATTTTTTACATTTATAAATACCCTAGGGTACAGAGCCTTTATATAATAATATATTATTTATATATATATTTATTTATTATCTAGGCTCTACCCTAGGGTATTTGCATATTTATTTCAAAAGTTATTAGAATAAACCTGATTCAATTTAAATTTGTTTTTGATGCTGATTTTAAAGTGAAAAGTTATTAGTGCATCATTATTATTTTTTCCCTAAACATTCCTATTTCCAAAATGAATTGATTTTTACCTAATATCCATAACATTTAGTTCATGGATTCTAACAGATTTTTTTTATTGTTTCAGTTTGTATTTTTGTTAATCTCCAATTATATTCTTATAATGGCTGTAGTTGAAGAAAAACATGAAATTGGATCTCAAAATGAAGTTGTTCAACACATAGAAAAAACAATGAAAGAAATTTATTCCAAACGACTTTCAAGTCCTCAGTGGAAAATAAGTGATTTTGAAATTGGAACACCACTTGGTCGTGGGAAATTTGGTCGTGTATATCTTGCTAGGGAAAAAAATACAGAATATATGGTTGCTTTAAAAATGATGTTTAAATCAGAATTAGTAAAAGATCACATGGAACATCAAGTGCGACGAGAAATTGAAATTCAAACACATCTTAGTCATCCCAACATTTTAAAATTGCTGACTTATTTTTGGGACGAAAAGAAAATATATTTAATTTTAGAATTTGCCCAAGAGGGTGAATTATTTAAAGTATTGAACGCGCAGCCACATAAACGTTTTGATGAACCAACAGCTGCATATTATTTACAACAAGTAGCTGAAGCTTTAAGATATTGTCACTCACAAAGTGTTATTCACAGAGATATAAAACCAGAAAATCTTCTATTGTTTAGTCATCATGTTGTGAAGTTGGCAGATTTTGGTTGGTCTGTCCATGCACCATCCAAAAGTCGAAACACCATGTGTGGCACTATTGATTATTTACCACCAGAGATGGTTGACTCTCAAACATATAACGAATATGTTGATAATTGGTGTTTAGGGGTGCTATGTTATGAATTTTTGTGTGGAGCTCCACCTTTTGAGAGCTCAGAACAGGCAGAAACTTTTAGAAAAATTCGTGCTGTGATGTATGGTTTCAAACCTCATATGAGTGAGAGCTCTAGACAATTAATTTCAAAGCTTTTGCTTAAAGTTCCAAAGTCTAGATTACCACTAACTGAGGTCATTGAACATCCATGGATTAAAAAAAATTGTGAAATATTTACTAATACTAAACTACCATTAAATATCTACTATTAAATATTATATAAAAAATGTATTAATTATCCAATACTGAAGAACTTTTAACATTAAATTGTATTTTTTTTCTATCAATATGCCATTCTTACAACCATTCAGTATTTTAAAACTAACTAATGTTTGTACATAAATTACTAATGTATTAATAACCAATTTAAATGTTAGCATCTGTTTCTATTGTAAAATTGCGATATGCATAACATTTTTTTATGATATTTATGCTATTTTAATGGAATTTTCAGAATTTAAATAATAGCTTTTAATATATTGTATTATATAATTGAATATTAATAATAGTTAAGAGTTTTAATGTATTTAAAACAATTGTTTAATATTCTGTAATTTATATTAGTTAAAACAATGTATTTTTTTGATTTTGTCTAATTTTGTTTTCAAAATGTTGTACCTAAATTGTACATTATTTTATAATATTACACTGATTACCTTGACAAATTCCAAAGCATTCAAATTACTAAAACAAAATCAATAATATTAGTTTAATTACCTCTTATTCAGGATAATTTGGGCCTTAGGGGTTCAAAGGCATGTGAGTCCCATGAATCCTCTATATATTTTATAGATGCTTTTTATACAATCATTTTGATTGTTCTTAGACATTTTTAATGATAAAAGTGATTGTATTTTGAATAATAATATAATTGCTAGGTACCAGCTATTATACATTGTATTAATAATTTACCTCATATAGTTGTACTAGCGGTGGGCACCATGAATCACGGGGTTAGTACCTTATACAACCTACTTAAATATGTCTACCGTCTTACCTGTATAAGACATTAAAGTATTAGTACCTATATTTATAAGTTTGACCTCCCCTTGTATACATGCCTGGAGACAGGGAAAACTATTTAAATTAAATTTCAAAGTCATCACACTCAATATAGGCAGTGTTGGGGAGTAACTTAACTTAAGTTACAAGTTAATGTAACGAAATTACTTTTTAAGTAATTTATTTAATAACTTTATTATCTTCTTCTATATACATATTATATAAAAATGAATTGCTGTTCGTTAGTTTCAAGTTCTCAACAGTGTATTATAATTTATATTGGTTGCTATTGGCATTGCTATCTATACTCAATGCTATTGGTTAATCGGGCATGTTTGTTGATTTGTATTATTGTTGTTGTTTTATTTTTATTTTTTAACCTAACCGGGGAAGATTTATACGAAAGACAATTTTAGGAAAGTCCACCGGAAAAGTAGAAAATTTGAATGTCAAAAAATACAATAGTGGCGCCATCTGTCCAGAAAAAAATTAACTAAATAATAAAATTTAGTTTCAGATTAAAATAATAATAGTGTATTGTATATTGCTTGCTATTGGTTATGGGCAGTTCCGCAACTTGCTACATATTGGTGAGTGTGCGACCAAATATATAAGGCCCATGTACAGAGGCGCAACTATGGAGGGGGGGAGTAAAGACCCCTATGTAACTTGGACAAAGTATTATATAATCAATGGTCAAATCGATCCATATGTCCCCAACAGCGCTTATATCGTTATATTTTAATATCGAAATTAGGAAAAATAGGACGGGGGCTTCTAACCACC
>WHPZ01571676.1:0-17019 GCA_016617965.1 Macrosiphum rosae | reverse complement strand
AAATTAAGATCGGTTGCTTAGTATAATAATATAAAATAAATATCAAATATAATAACAAAGGTACACGTGTTGTATATTTTAATCTTCAAATGCAATTAATATTAACTTATAATTTATTGTTGTATAGTTTTAGAGTTTAAAAAAATTGTGTTTTGATACAAAATACTATCGTCCAGCATTATCTATATTATTGTATTGGTAAACATAAAAATAAAAAACGTATAGGTAGTATCTTCAATCCATATTATATAATATATAGCTATGTATACACATTATATTTATATGTAGGTGTATATAATACATTAAAGATTAAACTGTGTAGATTTGTAATTAGCGGTGTACATAATATAATAAAGTATGTACGTTTATAAAAATCATTTATACATTTATTAGCAATTAATGAAATTTCACATATTTTAATCAATCGTTAATACCGAAATATAATATCCGACCAACAATATACAGTAAAAAATAATTTCATGGTTTTCATTTATTTATTTTTTTTTTTTTTGCTATGTAACTACCTCTCTATACACGTGTGATACGAGTGTTAAATTATTCTATATAGGTATTATTTTATGTAGAATATAACTCGGAGGGTAAAATCACCTTTAAAATTGATGGACGTTGGTCATGTTCTAACCCATTTAATAATGACTTGATTCATAAAATATATAATATGTACAACGCTCAACGTACATACTCCTACCTATTGTATATTTTATAAATAATCTCACTGTCTAAAATTGTTATTGATTTATTAAATCCCTAAGTATTGTAGAGACAACGAAAAATATTAAATTGTATTTTCATTCGTATACCAACCGACGAATATTAATCATTTATTTTGAAAGCTATAAATCGCAATTTGTATTAGTTGGTCCAGTGTAACACAGAAGATATTGTGTCAACGAAAAAAAACGAATTATATTGTATCGCTTTTTTATCAAACAGAAATTATTAGTATCATTACACTTCCAGGCGACCCGCCGTGTGATCGAGTGGGATAACGTTTGTTTTCTAGGGATGAAAAGGCAAATATAACTGCAATTACTTTTCCCTAGTGACATAACATAACGGTCCGATTCCTAGAGAAATTGACCGTTGTGAAACCAACTCGCTGACGGCTGTAAAAAAAATATATTTATATTGAACTATGAAAAACCAAAGAATCGATCCGCTTTCTTAGCAACGAATCCACATAATATTAACTGCCAGTGAGTCTTCGTAAGTATCGCTGAAGTATGGGGTTTCATCTACGAGAACTTTAACGGGTAGTTAATTGCTCCACGTGTGCATCTGCTCGTGCTTGGTAAAATATATTTCGTTCTGCAATGTCAACAGATGAACGTAAGCACCTCGTTTTCCATCTTAAAAAGGGCTAAAAGTTGCCAACTAAATGTGTTATTTCATTCGTTATTTCATTCTCTCGACAAATCTTTAAAAGTGCAATCATGTATATACCAACCCTATTTAAATTGAAAACTATACTCCAACTGACATTTTGAAAAATGCAATAATGCAAGGCAATTCAATGGTGCGTATATTTTAGAGTAACCGGTTAAACATTGCACGGTTAAATAAATAAAGATTCACAATGCTTCTTTCTAATGGTTATTCCATTGAATGAAAATCGTTTTGGCAGTTTATTCAAAATATTTAGTTACATCGACGTATTCAGTAACCATAATAATATGTTGTTTTATGTTTCACTGCACACGTGACCCATGTTTTATTTATCATGACTATTTAGCAATTAAAAATTAAGTAATATCAACCCTACTTTCTTCTCAAAATTCCTCTAATGAGAGGTTTCATCATTCTGTGAATCATGTCTTATTTGTTTTATCGTATTCACAATTTACGAATATATTTTCAATATAGTTTTAACAAATACCTTCGTCCCCACATGTTTTCTTAATATAAGAATATGTAATAAGTTAAACGTACGAAAAAAATACTTTTTACATATTTATAAATAGTTTATGAATATTTTATTTTTGTGGCTTCTATAATAATTAGTTTAAGAAGGTTACAGATTTCCAAAAATATCCTGTGGTGCAACTGATTAACATTAATTTATAAGAAAATCAATCAAAACACAAACATTATTTTATGTTAAAGCTCGATATTCTACTACAATGTTCTTAAAACAAGTTTAATAATATTAAGTTGATTATTTTCCAATACAAGTATACAGTACAATACTATTATACTAGATTTCAAGCTTATTTAGTGAACTTAAATTTAAAAATATTTCAAGTAGTGTTGAGAAAGAACTCGTTCTAAAAGGAACGGATTTCTGGGACAAGTTCTTTTAGTAGAAAAAATGCTTGGAAAAAATAACTTCTTCCTTTAAAAATAAATAAAAAATAAAATAAACTAATTCTTTTTTTTGAGGAACTTGAACGAAAATCACACTTCATTTAAATATTAAAAAACATATTTTAAATTGTAATATAGTTATCTTTGTTTGTTACGAGTTAATAAGTAAGGAGGTATTTTTATAGCTGATTTATGGCTAGTTCATTGATTGCTGTTCTTACCTAATATAATAAATAAAAAAAGAATTATTCTAAAAACCAGGGGCGACACCCCTCCATAAGACGTGAGATGTTCTTTTTTGCTAATAGATAAAAACATTTTATAAAATTAGTTAATTGTTCGTACACTGATTATACAGATCAATGACACAAGCAACAAACACATAAATTATTTAAACATACAGATGTTAGAAGTTAAGTTATAGTTTAAGTTTTCGTTAGAAATGCAATATTCAAGACTAAAATGTTTTCGCCCCTCCCAAGGAATTGACCTGAAAACGCCCCTGCTAAAAACCACATTTTTTTTTAATAACTTGGTTTAAAGGGGAACGAAAATTGGAACTAGTCATTTTTTAGAGGAACTGGATTTGGAGTGAGTTCCTTCTTTGAATAAGGAACAAGGATCTGGAACGAGTTCTTATGTAGTTATTTTAACAAATTAATGGGGAACTGGATGAGATTCTTTTAAAAGAAAACTAACTAACTTCAAGTTATGTCAAACAGTTTATTGAATACAAACAATTTAGTTAGAGCAGTATATACCTACTTTTAGTATTTTGCATAGCATAAATCGCTTACAACAACAACAGAAGACTATCCCAGTCTTAGAAACCTGTAAAATCACAAAAGTATGTGTAAAATAATAAAAATTAATACAAAATATCGAATAAAAAGAAACTTTTGTTGAATTATTAGTCTTTTTATCTGACATGTATTATAATAATTGATATTATTTGACACGTCATATACATGTAATTTACGGATTTCTATAGCAGGCTATTCCTATTATGTTTAATTTAGTCGTCCAATCTCGTGGACGGATTAAAACAAACCGTTTCTATTCTATCGATTTTTTTTCTAAAGCCTCTTCACGTGGTGGTCATTTACTGATAATATAAAGAAGAGCTTTGACTGATGTTATTTTACAAACACTTATATCGTATATATCACATAATAATATACGTGTATATTGTATTATCACAAGCTATATTACTGTTATTATATAGTAATGATTATATTAATTGTAAAACTTTGTTTTAATAAATAAGTAATTAATGAACCCCATGTTATTTTTAATAGAAAACAAATAATGACACATGAGGCAATATCATTTTTAAAACATTATTTATTCAAACATTTTATAGTTGTTTTAATGAATAAAATAATAAAATCGACATTCATTTTATTAACATGCTGACAAACGTTTCCAATTGGGCAATTGGATTATTTATTTGAGTTTGCGAACTCAAATTAATATACTCAAATAAGTATAACAAAGGTTAAAGATATACTTAGAAACATTCTCGAATGTTTCTAAAATAAAATAAAAATACAAATTGTACACAACAACATTTTTAAATTAATTGAATCATATATTTTGTTTGCTAATAAGGTCAATCGACTAATTTTCCAAAACAAATTAAGTATATTTTTCTACATTATAATATTGTGCAATGTGCACCCTTTTAACAACATACAATTATTCTTCAATTAACAAACAAGGTTTACTAGAACCAGCTGCTACAACACTTTTGTATACAAAAATGCAGAACAAAAAACAGGTTTTAAATGAATAATTTTAGTTGTTTATGGCGTGTATACAATTATTTCACATTTATCTGACTACATATTTTGTAATATGTATTTGTATTACTTAATTTGTTATATATTAAACAGTTTGATTATTTTAACAGTTATCATGCAAAAATCATAGTTTAATAAAAAATTTAATTGCTTTAAGGTTTTTTAACATTTTTATATTGTCCCAATCATCTCTCGTGGACTTTCTAAACTTACTATAAACAGAATATTTTGGTAAAAATGTTGATGTTTAAAATTTCGAATATTGGATGGAATAGTAGGTACCCTTAAATAGAATAAAATGTATATACTATTACCAATTAAAATCATTTATAGTTCAAATGAGCAGTGAAGTGAATGAAGATTTTTGTGTATAGCAAATTAGCAACTAGGTACTTTTTGACACTTCACTGATTTAAACTTTATGAATTCTCATTGATAATAATAACAAATGAAAAAACAAATAAATATTCGTCCAATTAAGTAACTTTGACATTCCATTGGGCGGGAACAAGGTAATTACACAAAAGTAAAACATTCAAACAATTTATTATATAACAGCAAGTAGCAGACTAACAACTATCATTATACTTGCTATAAATTCTATAATAACATATGCAACCTATAATACATTAATTAATGATTTTTAATGTACAATGAAAAAAAAAATGATAACTATTTCGTGTTATTTTACTTTATTGAGTCGCTATATAATGATCAAAATTAATAAAATTTGAGTTCATACAAACTGTCGTAAATTGTGTAAGTGCGTGCACTGTACTGTATTTTAAGAGTCACTCGTAATTGTTACCAAACAGATACCTAACCTAACATATTCCTTTCTCACTATGCAGTAGGTTTAAAGACGTTTTGAACGAACAGTGATGTAGTACATCTGGTTCCAAACCATCAACTACCTATATTGTATACTTCCCATTAGCTGACTGTTCTGTGTTCTCGTTGAAGATACGGGATTACTGACAAATAAATTATTTGCTTCTCTTCATTCGCGACGACAACCCGGTTATTTGTTTCCTAGGGGATGGCGGGATCAAGTGCGAGTCCCCTACCGCTACGCAATCCGGAACTAAGATATCAACTCACCTGTTAAATTATTTTATATAATATGTAATTCGTATTGTATTACATTCTATGACGAATAAACGGGAGAAAACAAATGGACGTACCTATAAAGTACGCGTCTCGTGGTAACAAGCCCCGGCAATATTATAGCCGTCAGTGTGTAGATATTGAAGGAAATATCGTCACTGCAAAGGAGAAAAATGATATTTTTTCGTCTATCGGTGTATAAATAAAATATACCTATGTCCTATTCCTATATGTATAATATTAATATTAATATTAGGTCATATTGCATAAGTTTAATTGTTCATAAACCCTTACTTAGAAAATATGATGAACACAGTCTCAAACGATGTGTATTTCTTCAATATGTTTTATCATTGAATACATTCAGTGCGACTGCACTTCAGTAATTGTTAAAAAAAAAAAATTCAACTTTACTGTGGCCCAAATGTAATCAAACAAACGAAATACGGGTGATACTAACATGTGCAACGACCGTATACATATGGTAGGTGTACTGCGTTAACAGCAACAAGCCTTTGGTTAATGTATACACTTCCGTTTGAATAATTTTTCACTTGTCACAATATGCTTCTGTATTTAATTATTCTAATGAATTGTCGAATGAATTGTAATAATAATTCTGTAGTACGATTATAACATATTAGACATAATATTATTATAATAACCGTTTTTTTTTTTTTTTACCCATCATACCTTATTCATACCTGATATTATATAGCAGGGGTCTCCAAACTACAGCCCGCGAACAAGTTTTAACATAGGACGCATAGGTAAATAAAGATAAAAAAATTATTTCAAAAATGTATTTATATTATATTTTTACCTATTTATTTTTATTTAATATATTGTAAAATAAACAATATTTTATACAAAAATATAAAGTAAACTTATTATTTATATAGGTACTAGCTATATATTATCATAAAATTAAAAATGATATGTGTTAATAAACCTTTGGCCCGCTGAGAGCATTTGATTTTTTTTGTAGCCCTCTAATAAAAAAGTTTGGAGACCCCTGTTATATAGTTAGGTATAATAGGAACCATCAACAAAAATATTGAATGTTAAAGCTTACAAATATGCCAAAAGTTAGATAAATATGACGTTATTTAAATCACAATCAAAAGCAAAACTGTATGAATCGGCATCTTAAAATATTATGTAGTTTCTTCACGATCAAGTTCTTTATACTTACGGACTTCATGATGTTATATTTTGTAGTAGTAAAATCGAATTATAATATTATTACATGACAGATAATTTAGAAATTTAACAGTATACCTTTGAAGTATACGAGTGTTTGATTTTGTTTTGATAGTTATATCATGAATCGGAAAACATAAACACGGATTGATTCATATATAAATATAAACATAAAACTTATAGATTTTAAATATGTAAGCACACACAAAATGAACGTATTCTCAGAATATATAAAAAGTTATGATAAATGGCTAAAGCCTAAAGGATGGAAGGAGCCGGTTTCGATCCTATTATCATTTTAAGTATTATTCGACAATAGTGACACATTATATTACTACTATCGTTGCATAATGTAAGTGAAAACCACTTAGGAGCCCATTTCTTTCAAATTATATTATATATCTCTCCAATTTCACTGGTAAATATTTGAAGAGACGATAATATTTTTTCGTTTTCCAAACCATAAATCATTATGTATCTAGGTCTTTAAGATAATATATTAAATAAGTGGCAACGAGTGCGTAAATTTATTTTTTGTTTATGTTATATAATAAAAAATTCCGGAATATCCATAGTCAATAATTTAATATAGAAACTTACTAATTTAATTTGGGTTATTTAAAACGCTAATAATTAGTTTGTAAAAGGTTCACAAAAGGCTCTTTGATGATGATCCATATATTATTATTCAGAAACTCATTGAAATTTCTTTAGTTCCAAGCTGGAAAAAAAAGGTCTATTGTTCGAAAGTCAATTGCAGAAAATATCGATAATGTGTGGTTATAATTATTGCCAGAAAAAGATCTTATTGAGTAAGTATTTTATTCGGACGCTTTTGGTATAAAGCGGAAACCCTTCAGTCAAGAGTTTTATTATTCTAGAAACATTAAATTAGTATTTAGTATTTCGTTGTACATTATTTTGTTTAATTATTTATGAATAAAATTGATGAGATATTTTAACAGTAGTCGTAGATATGGATATCTCAATAATATTATAAGTATGTAACTTATTATTTCTAAATCACATCACTGAGTGTAACAACAAAATGTGTACCTATCTAAGCATTAAGCATGCAAATTATTATTATTAAATGTGTACAACCACGTAATCTGACAATCAGTGTTTTAGATAGCGCAAGACGAACAAATTATTTATTTACCATGTGAATTTGATATTAATGTTATATTTTACTATGATTACTTTTGAACAGTTAAAATTATTTTTCAGTTATACATTTTGGGAAAATCTGAATAATCAACTATATTATTAGCCGTAATCAAATGATATTATGCAACTTTGATATTTCACAGATATTTTAGTTTGCTTTTACCACTATCGTATCCTGCAACCCTCAACTTGAAAAAAATATTAATCATATAAAACAAACATAAGAGATAAGATATCACAGTCAGCTGTCTTTTTATAATACGAAATGTTTGTTTTCGCAGTCCAACAAATGGGGCAGCTCAAGAAAGGTGCACGAAAGATCCACTGGACCGGACTGGTTCGAGACGAAAATGGCAAACGCTAAGCTAGAGAAAAAAAAATCTTCGAAGTGTTTTTGGAGCTCGTCATTCGTAGTGGACCCAACCACGCACTTTCATTATAAGGTGAGTGATATTATTCAATTCATTTAAACCAACCCACACGTCTTCTATAAGTTATAACTACGGCGGTCGATAATAGGTGTACCAATCTAATAAAGGCTATTAACACAAGACGTCGAATCCATTGGTATGAATAAACTAGCATCGTCTATTATGATTATTTTGGAATATTATTGGCAAGTTGTATCCTGCATTTCTTATTATTTTTCAAGAAATAAGTAGAAATTTGCTCCTAAAGCTTAAACGCTCAATTTTAAATGTCTTATAATTCAGTAATATAATATTATGTTTTGGGGGACGGAGTGGCCGAGTGGATTAAGGCGTCGGTTGCGACGCACACCGGCGCTAGTTCGATGCCGGTCACTGGCGGCATTTTTCTTCTGGTAAGTCACGGTGTCCGGAGAGAAGTGCCGCCATCCCCCCCTGGGCATGGTAGATACCTAGGGGTGCCAACTTAAAAATCTGCCGAAACCAAAACACACGTGTTTAAACTTAAAGTACCCTCCCCCACAGTAAAAACCACACAATGGCCTAAGTTTCCGCGGGTTAATTAATTTTAAAAAAATAAATAAATATTATGTTTATTGTTTCTTTATTATATGATTTAACATTATTACATTATTTAGCTTATTCTATTATACTACTTAATATAATATTCTTACGTGTCACACAATTTTTTATTGGTTGACATCACCTCACAATAAATTATTATGTTACGCTCATAGTCCAAAGACTTCAAAATTATCATTTATCCACATATGACATTTTTTATACCCCACTTTTTTTACATCATAATAACAATTTAAAAACCATAATATTTCTTTTTTACATTATACACAACCTAAAAATTACAATGAAAAGTATACGTAATAATACCTACATCAATGAAAAAAATATATATATTTAATCCAAAGGTAAAAATAATAATAATAATACAGTACTAAACACTTTTTTTTTTCTCAAACTTTAATTTGACCCTTATCTAATATGAACTTTGTGATTTTCTCACCAATAGCTCCTCTTTTTTTCTTATTATTTTTCTTTAATTTCTTGTTCTTCTTTCTCTAATCTTTGAAATGTTTTTATCTTTCAGATAACTACTATTTTATCCATTTTTACTAAATCTGACCTTAATATTAATACTTTAACTATATACTTGTTACTATGTATGGTTTCTTTTGGGTTTAGCTTCAACTTCTTTTCACTGAATTGTATATGCTTTATTCTTAAATGTAGGAAGTGAATGATAAATGCCTCATACAGAATAGTATTTACATCAAATAGTAGCTATAGTTGAATATTGGACAATAATGAAAATAAAGAAAACAGGGAAGTCAGTACAGTAGGTAGGTGGCGAGTAAACCTCATAACTTAGAAGATCCACTGTAATGGATTTGTTAAATTTTAATTCAATGATGAATCAGAGTACATATAAAATGGTTCTTAGTGGAAATCCTCTGTTATTTTATTATATATTATTTATATATTATATCGTCGTATATAGTATAATACGGACATACGGTAAGCTAAACAAATTTTTGCCAAAAACAAAATGCATGATAATAATTACAATATTGTTATTTCATATAATGCTACGTAGCTACAATTGAAGGGCGTCAGTGCAATAACCAGGAAATTAATACAACTAAAAAACGTTATTTTTAATTTGAAATTTTATTAACAAATTAACTTTGAACGGGGGACGGAGCGGCCGAGCCAACTAAGGCGTCGGCTGTGACGAGTTCGATCCCGGCCACTGGCGGCATTTTTCTTTGGGCAAGTCACGGTGTCCGGACACGAACAAGTGCCGCCATCCCCCACCCGGGGCATGGCAGAAACCTACGGGTGCCCCATTAGGCCCCGATTGTGCCCAATGGTGCCCCATTTAATTCTTCAAAAACACAACACACACATGTGTACCAACCTACTCAATATAAAACTCAGAGTTTCACCCCCACACCCAATGGCCTATGTTACCGAGGGTTATCCAATAAAAAAAAAAAAACTTTGGACATACTCAAAAAAAAAATTGCTTTGAAGTGCCTATTTTCGATATTTTTAAATCACTATATAATCCTACAACTTACAAAGACCCTCGTATTAATTGAATTCATTTCAAACTTATTTACAAAGGATAACAGTTATTGTTACTAACATTGTCATAGAAAATATATCATATGTGTCAGTAAAAATTATGAAGACCCATACTTCGAAAAATATGTATGGGAGTGATAACGACCGCAGTACGTATGTGACCGCAGTGTATGGGATGGCTGCAGTTGAGCTTAGTATATTATACTAATATAAAAGTAAAATAGTTTGATGCACTTTTGAGAAGTCAATGTCACACAATAACAATGTATGTGATAGTCACTAAATAATAATAAATAACACTAAATATCGAAAAAACTAGAAAAGACGAAAACTATTAATTTAGGGAAGATTTTAAATCTAACAGAAAGGAACGAGCTTATATATTCATTGAAAATGCACAATTTATAAACGAAACAAAAAGATTTCCACTCATTAAATTGTATTATTATTATTAAGCTTTCTAAACTAGTTATTATAAGTCAAACATTACAAAGTAGCAATAGTACTATAATATCATATGATTTACGTAATTTACAGTACTTTAAAGACAAAATAACACACCAACATGGTATAAATTTATCAGGGGGAGTTCGCTCTGCTATATGGTAGATAGTGTATTTATATGTGTTGAATTTAAACTATATACGATAAACAAATCCGAGCGGAGTGTGTGGATCAGTCTCTATTTTAAAAGACATCTATAATACCTAGGTATTATTAGTAATTTATATTTATAAAAGTAACACTGCCAATTGAACTATACGGTTTCCAATAAAATCAAGTGTATTATATTACTGTTATCACGTAACAAATAATGGTGTAATTCATGGAATTCACTATTAGCTCTATATTAGTTTAAATATGTTAAACATTTCATTGTCTATCATAAAAAATAACAAACGTAACTAAGTGCAAATTTTTACGGATAACATTTTGGAATTTCATAAAAACAACTAAATTCGTAATTTTTTTTTTTGAATATCCATTTATGTAAAAATTTTAAGTTCAAAAGCTTATATATATTTACTTTTTTTTATTTTTAAATTAATATATACAAATTAAGTCCCTAAGGTTATTCCTTTTTGAATTACAACAACACAAAATCGATCTTGTAAAAAGCGGGTCGTGCTTAAATATTCCTGTTATTACGCTGGTTTTGTTAGTTTTTTCCAATTATTAAAAAATTTCTGAGAATTTCCCTGTATTAAACCCTGAAAGTACTAACGTTATTATACATATTCTACTCGAAATTAGTTGAAGATTGACTCAATTTTTTGCTCTACAAAACGTTGTCAACACAACAAAACACATAGTTGTAAAACATTATAACAAATACACGCGTTGCTCAAATCTATCAAAAATAAAAATTTCAAGAAAAATATAGAATTATGTATTTTTGATAAAATATATATGGTATCGATTGTTTTTGTTTTATAAAAAAACACCGATATTTTTTAATTGTATACTTATTCAGTTAATATAGTTGCATAATACTATAATAGTCTGATTCATTTTTCATTGTGATTTTTCGTACTTACCCCTTAAGATAACATTCAAGTATCAACCACAATTTATTTTGTGAGATTAAAATACCGTAATAAAATAAGTAATAACTACAATGGTTTATAAAAAAATTATTAAATAATGAAGTTTTCAAGTGCTGAAAAGTCTACTTATTTTTAAACGTCATTTAAATAGCAGTCAATTTGATTTTTTTTTTTTGATACGAAAATAAAAATAATTGCGTTTTGATGCAGTTATATATTATTAGACTACATCGTAATTTTAAATCTATTAATATTTTTATATTTTTTTTTTTTTATTGATCTAAAACAAGACGTCGGCGACAACCGCCATTAGTTGTCGCTGTTATAATAATTACAATATATTTTGTTCTTATCAAAAATATGTTAAAACTGTTTTACAATAACTATCCGTGTTTATTTGATATCAGTAAAAACATAAGTATTCGTCTCTGTCTGCATATTTTATATATCAAGTTAGAGCTGATACACTATACCTAATGTATTAGCACAACAGTGGTGTTATAAGGTACTTGCATCGAATTGTATAGAAATTCGATCGCTAAGCATTTATGATTTATATCTATTTCTTATAACTCGGTAGTTGGTATAAAAACAAATGTTATGATTAATATATTCTGTTATTACATACTAGTATGCACTACAGTACGCATGTAATATACTATATATACGTCATAATGACTAAAAACAGGTATCGGCTTGAATATTAAATAGGTACCTACTTTAAATTAAAATCAACTTGACCACTACATCAAATACTTGCGGATCTAGAAAATAATTAAAAACGCTTTGAAAGTATAGTCTGTGTGACATTACTTGTCATTTCGTTTTTCTCTATCGACACGGTATTAGCTGGCAAACACACAGAGTAATACCTACAGACTATATTATACTATAAGCGGAGCGTTATGGCCTTTGATGAAATATCATAAAATATAAATTATAAATTACAATAATCTGCAGTGGCCGATGGTATGTTTTAGAAATCGTGATACAGCGTATTGTACAAAATATAAGCTATAAACTTAATTAATGCATTATGTTAGACAATACACTGGGCAATAAACAATTATTGCGTTGACTAGGAAAGTATGTGTGAAAAGAAAAAATAGTGGAAACTGTTTTGTATGTGGTATTATTTTATACAATTTCCAAAAACAACTTATGACCTGTGAACATGCAGATAAATGTATTATTATTTGCATATTATTCTGAGAAGCTAATAAGCCATCTGATAAATATATAAGCAAACGCATTTATATATATTTATATTTATATATAGTACAAATTAATGTACTAACATGGCAACATATAATATAAATGGACTACAAACTCATATCATATACATCAAGAAGCAGGATACTACATGGTAAATATGATATTTAAATAATATTTGAAGTTTTTGTTAAATTTTAATATCGTGAATTTAAGCCGAGTATGATGATTATTCTAAAAAATCTTTTGTATTTTTATTGTTCTTGTAGTGGATACAAATATTTTGTTGCCAAAAACATATTATTGATCACAAATGGGTACACTGAAGGATATGTGAATGACCTTTTTCATCTGAAAAAATAAATAACGTCGCCCACCAATCAAATATACATTTGTGCCTCATCAACAAAAGCAATAAAACATTATATACCGCACTAAGTGGAAATTTCCCTCGTACATAAAGTATTCAAAATAAACCTATTAATATTCATTTGACATTTTAGTAAATTATTATTTGTTATTTTGACTACTGAAATAATATAATTAATAAACATTTAATATTATTCAATTTAGGTTTGTGGTTATTTATGTTACTATTATGGCGTAGTTATAGTTAGTAAAACATCATCCGGATCCCAGTAAATACGGTAAGGTACCTTTATTAATTAAATAAAGACCAATACCTACTAAGTGTCTAGACTTTTACTTATTCGAGAAGACTTCTAACGTGGAAAAATAATATTCTATTTTTGTAAAAATATTTTAAATTATCAAATATAATATAATATATGAGGCTCTGTTTTCTTTAAAATATTTTTTTTTAATTTAAATGAAATTAGGTCATATTGACCTCGACATTAATGCTGATATCAAACAGCTAAAACAAAATAATAATCGAGGTAAAATAAAATGCATGATAACATTTTAATTTGATTTCTGAAAACCGAATATAATTGATGAAAGTTAAGAAAGCTTAAAAACACTAAAAATTGCAATACTGAGTCTACGTTAAATAATAAATATTTTTTATTTTTATGACCTACCTGTTTGTATATACAAAATGTATGTAGAACTAATTGATTTTCAATTAAAACCTAGCAAAAATATTGTTTTTAATATGGTTTATAACAATTGAACTAGATTATATAACTATAAACACGCTAAATAATACAATCGGTGCAGAAAAATGAATTATATTTGTTCGATATTTTTATTAATTTCTACCTTATATTATAATTAATTGTTTTAATCCAATATTAAAATGCACAATGTAAGCTAATCACCTGATTGTCCTGATCACCTGGATGATGCTCAACACAAAAAACAATAAATATACAACAATATAGTTTATAGGTATAATTAATCAATCGTATACAATTTTTTTATTATATTGAACGCTAATTAAAATAAGTTTATTAATACAGCCACTTTTAGAATTTATAGTACAAAAAGTTTTGATCTCAAATGTTTATAATAGTAAAAAAAGTATTAATATTTTTAATATATATCTTTATTATTATACAAATAAACTGTAGGTACCTATATAATATTATACGAATAGAAAGTATTCATTTCTGAAGGGTTTATTAAAAAGTTTTATATCATCCTGCTGTGTGAATGTGTGATTGTGTTGGAGAGAGTAGGATCCAAACTGAAAATTGCTTATAGTTTTATAAATTAGTTATGAAATCGAATATTAAGTTGAATCAAATAATATGTTATATGTCGTTTAAGAAATCTTTTAAAGTTTTAGAGCCAATTTATATTTATTGGGAATCTACAGGACACAAAACCATCACACGCTTGTTTACATTTATTTCTTATCTATAGTAGTTTACATAATATTACATATTATTATTATGATATGCCGTATTTGAATTTTATTTATTAAATAAAATAATAATTTTAATTGATATCAATACTTTTAGGTATTTATATTACCTGTTTAATGTTTATACAACATACTACATTAAAATATTACTCCCAAAAAAAATTATATATACCCTGCTAGCTACCAGGAAAGTTCTCGAGTTCAGTTTTATTATATTTAACAATTGTTTGACTTGAGTAAGAGACAGTTAAACCTACACATTTTAATGTATAATTAAAGTATATAGTCAAATCATTAAAACGGTAATATAGTTAAAAACTTGAATTGTTAAATTGCATAAGGGTACCAGAGGTAATCATATTATTATGTTTTAGTACTTGTGTTGCCTATACTTTATCATTCTGGGCCATAGCTCGTCAATAATGTTTTCAGTCAATATCAACTTAATGTTTTTCTATATTTTACATATGAAAATGTAATTACAAAAATGCTCCAACAATTATGCAGGTCTGCTCGTTAAACGCCTAAACGTTTTGAGTAAATTAAAATTGTAACCTACATTGCTGGCAATGGCGTATGTTGCCGGGTCGTTAAAATACATTGGCATGTGCGAAGCGAGTAATATAGTTTCATAAGATGCGTGTGGGGGCCACAATTTTACAATCGACGGCCGATGCATGTTAAAAACGGCAATGAAAATATACGATGGTAAATTTAAGATGAATAACGGCATATGAGCACGTTAAACACACATTAAATTCACACATGTACACCTACACGGAGGCACCGTGAAAACGATCAGTTATAGAATAATAACTCTGAAAACGTTCACTAGCATATTTTTCTACATTTCAGTAGCCTACGACGTTAAATTACCTTAATAGAACTTTTTGTTTTATTCATTTAGTTTGTATTCCATGCAATATTTATTTAAACCTTTTAAAACGCCGGTGTAGGACGACAGAGTGTATCCAATATAATTCGTACAAAAATATTAAATATTACAAAATCACAAAATATGTCAAAAGTTAATATACAGTTAATTGGAAAACTATGACTTACATCGTTTTAAAAAGTTGTGAGGAACTAAAAAAAAAACCCCGTTATTGTACCTGAGTTTTGAACTATAAAGATGTTTTGGAAAAAATAGCTAAGGTATTCTAATGATTTTCAACCCACGGAAAATCGATTAAAAAAAATTAGAATTTTATTGATGAGTAAATATTATCATGCACCTTCTACACATGTCAAATAAACGATTGTCTTTTTCGTAATTTGATAGTTAATAATTATTATATTATAACAACTATAATAACTTATAAAGCTTGTTATTGTATAACCAACCTAATAGATAATATTATGAATATGACAATAGTATAATCCATAGTAATAATTGTCTAAGTCTGAGTATCGAAACTTCATTAATCTGTTATATTAGGTTAAATCAAGTTTCGGTTAAACAGCTTTTTCTTTGTAGTGTTTGACAAGAAGGTTAACTATGAAGTTAGCTTAAAGTATTTAGTAGATGTGAAACATAAGTTTAAAACAATTGGCATTCCGCATATTTTGAAGTATGATGTTGGTTTTATTCTTTATTTTTATTGATGATCTTTAAAATATGCAAGTTCAAAAGTTTTTAATTACAATTTTTACTATAATCAAACGTCCATCTATGAGTTTCGAAACATATAATTAATGCGTTTTAATTATTCACTCCAAATGCTAAAAATCATCATTACAGTCATTCAGGTAGTTTTGAATTATGTTTTTTTCAAACTAAATAATATATTTAAAATCTGTAATATTTTATATTCAATCAGTAAATTTGATAAATTAAGATTAAAATAACAACAAGAAATCTCGTGAAGAGGGAGACCCACCATTATGTAAACCATTTTACTTGGTGGGGGGGAGAAATGTATTATTTTAAATTAATACAGGTCGGGATTTAAGAGATCTCGACACCTGTGTATTTTTAATCACCTTGGGGGGGAGGTTATCTGTGATAGATTAACTGGCTAAATTAGATACTAGTGGATTTGTGGGGTTGAATGATTTAGTGTGGAATTTTTTGTAATAGTTTTTGGCTGTAATAGAAACTGATTCAATTTTTAGGTCTTTGTAGTGAAAGGTTTGAGATGTACCATGGTGCAGATGTTTTTTGACGAAGAGATATTGACTGGAAGGCCTGGATGGTACGTATTAGAGAGGCTTGGCACATACCCAAAGTTTTAAATGTTAACTATATTGTTTTTGATACATATTCTAAAAACAACCTATTATCAATG
>WHPZ01571674.1:0-13520 GCA_016617965.1 Macrosiphum rosae | reverse complement strand
GGATTTTCATGAAAATCAGATGTGTAGGTAGTTGTAAAAAAATTATTTCGAAAATACAATTACAGAATAAAAATGATCATTTTAATATTGTGTAACTATTATGTCGCTTACAATAAAATAAATGTTCGAATATAGCTCAATGGTGCTTACACTTTTCACTTTCGGCTCTTACAAATAACATCTTGTCGTGTTGATTAGTGCATGGCGCTTACACTAGTCTTACACTACCCCATGCAACAAAGTCGCTTACGTATTTTTTTCGAAGTTAATGTGACTTACGATCAATTTTGAATTAATTTAAATGACATGTGGCTTTCGCACAATCTTTAAATGGTAAAATGACATGTTTAGGTTTATATTGTGGCTCAGCTATTTTACAGACGGGTGCGTCAGAATTTTAGAAAAACGTCGATACCAATAATCTCATTTTCGCCAAAATTGTCGCCTACGCCCTTTTACCTAATAGGGCTCGATATGTCCCGTCGCTCACATTTTTTCGTCGGCGAATCAATAACAATCATAATATTATAATATCGTTATCGCGTGAATACCATCGTCGACATCGTAATATAGTACCTATACAAATTTGATTCGTTCACGATTTATATAGATGTACTGCCGGTCGCTGCACGTGGCTCTGCAGTTTTTCATGGTGGCCAACTACATGTGGATGTTCTGCGAAGGACTGCACTTGCACATGGCTCTGGTGGTGGTGTTCGTCAACGACGTGAACGCGATGCGCTGGTTCTACGCCATCGGCTGGGGCGTACCTGCCGCGCTCACCGTCCTGTACGTGTCCTGGAGGAGCAATTCCGAGGACACCGCTCAGTGAGTGCACCGATAAAGTCCATCGCTAATTATTGCCTCCGACGTTTCTCGAATGATTATTATGCGATATGATTTATTCATATTACATTATAAACCCGCTGAAATTGTGTACGCGTGAAAATTTGGTTTGCTGTACGCTGACGAGGGCACTATAGTGCCGCTGCAATGACGTCGATATACCTCCTCGGTGACCTATAATCGCACGTTAGATCACTGTTTCCACCGACCAAAAACAAAGTACATAACGATAATAATAAGATAATAATATTATGTGTCAGGTGAACTTACGGACACGAGCGAGTGTCTTTTCGCGGTATTGGAATACCATGCCTGGAACGTGTGGTCTATCCTATAAGACTTGCATAACTATGTTAATTAATAATTCCGCTTCTAAAATATTCACATAGTGTAACATGATACATAATGTCTCAAAATTTCACGTTTACGTCACGGAAAAAAAATTTCAAAATATTTACTTCAATTTATAGAGAACAAATCTTTATGTATCGGGGCTTAAAAAGTCTTCCAATCCCACCTTAAAACCAATTCGGACACATACCTAATATAGGTAACGTAGATGATTTGTAGTCAGCGGTATGTTATACGCTCGTACTAGGATTAGGAAGTATCTCACGTTTTTAAAACGAAAGAGATTGCCATGGACTTATATAATAATAATAATAATATGAACATAATATATATCTATGAACGCGATGAGAAGAATGTGTTAGTGGTTTCAAGCGGAAAAACATTTATTACCGCGTGCGAGTGTGTGTATGTGAATTAAAAAAATAACGGCCGTCAGTAGTCAGTTGACACGAATGATAGTTTCCGTCTAGGTCATCGTCGCAAAACTAATATTACGACCATACATCGTGCGGAATTGGAGTCTCATTCCTAGGTATAAGGAATTTACTCGTAGATATAGTGTAGGAGGTATACCTATTATTTATATATACATATAAATAGCAGTTACTATTTTCTACACTTTCCCCCACCCCTAACTATTTACCCGGACGAATCTCCTCTGACCATTGTGCATTGCACACACAGTGACCAAAGTTTAAAGACAAATTAATATACACTGAATAATTGTGTGCAACAACTTTCACTTCAATCGGATTATTATTTTTCACGATTCGAAAAAAACATGAAATACCTACAGATTTTGAGAAAATTACAAATTTTTACACTTCATTCTAAAAACAAGTAGTAATATACTGCCCTTGTATTAACAAAAAAAAAAAAAAAAAACACCGACTACAATTGGAAGGCCATCGATTCACAACAATATTTTTATGCTACTTAGACATTTTCAGAGATCACTCCCGACATAATCTTGATCCACGATAAAATAATAATACAGTAAAATCTACAAACATTAGTTATTTAAACAAACAACTTTTAAACGCGTCATAATATTATTGTAACATGTTTGTGTGTTTAGGTTTTATAATAAACAGAGAGTGAGTGGTAAGTTCATGAGTTTGAAGTAGCCATATGGACTTACAAATAATATAATTGAGTGCCAATTACGTAAATAAATAATGTAAACAGGACTATGTTTATGAATTTATATATTTTTCTAAAACAATAATCTGGCGACACACGAGTGACGGAAGTGTTTTAAAGACCATGTTCGTTTTGTTCGCAGTGTAGGTACATATTATTACTAAATATCTTACAAAATTATACTTTCAACTTACCTAATGACGAGAAGGATCGCAATACTGTTTTAAATATATTATATAATATACAACAACATGAGTACCGTCGGTTGTATCAAGTGTCAGACATTCCAATATTTCATTATATATTTTTTAAAAAAAACATAATATTATGCATTGTAACAGGAAAAATATGTTTACAAAGGAGTCGTTCAAAACGCATTGAAATACATTGAAACATTGAAATACGATAATATTAAACTTACTTTGGCCGCAAAAAAATAAGTTGAGGTGATTAAAAAAAAAAATATTTTAAAAAACAATAAAAATTGTTGAGCGACAGTAATACAAATGTGGTTTCTAATTTCTTCACTCACTAGTTTCACCTATACTGACTATTGGCTACCTACTTATATACTTATAAATTATGACTAAATCGACTACTCTTACGCGTTTCGATGACGGATAAACGTGCATGGTACAAATTACACGATTATTATGTGTAAGATTAATAACTTTTCACTTTGCGATTGGCGTGTCATCGGATAAAAATATAATTTTTATCCAAATTAAATAGCTTTTTTTAATCCAGCCCATCCATCATCGACAATATTATCGTTTATATAATAATACATGCGATGGTTTATTAAACACGTGATCACTTAATTTTATAACGACAAGAACTAACTCTTTATTGATAGTATAATATTATAATTTTATAATTTTTTTTTTTATTAGACATTACTGATTATTACACATTCAACATATTATTATTATTATTATTTTAATTATTTAGATATTATATTACATCATTTTGTCAAGTCTTTAAGAGCAAAACTATCAGTTTTCAATAACTAATTGTTGATCATAATCGTTGATTCAAAAATATTAGAATAATTCTGAAATCATATGTTTAAATCAGAGTAACAATATTGACAACATTCTAGAAGCTAATTACCATTTAAGTGACAATAAAACAAAACAAGTTTTCAAGTATGCTTAAATATGCTATAAATATTTAAAATCAAAAATTGTTTAAAATATCTTGCACATATCACGTGTTCATACCTAATACACGGATAATGGTTTAAAAAAACAGGGAGAGTGTGTCTATAATATGATGTCGAGACGTATATAAGTATACATTACATATTTTATAAAATTATAAAAAAATATTATGATTTCTTTGCAATTCGAGACTGCGAGAAGACAATTTGTGCACACAATATTTACTGCGCAGCGACGACGGAATCTGATAAAAATATTATATTATATTCAGACACAATATTTGGTCATTGATTATTTTTACATTCATTTTGTCATAGTTCGTGTGTATATAAGCTCCAGTCTGCATACTGCAGAGCCGGCGATGGTCGATGGAGACGCAACTCTGTTGAGAAGGTGAACGGTTGCAATGACATTTGTTATCAGCGTAAATCCAAATCGAAAAATTAATAATAATATTTACCCTTTTTAATGCCCCCAAGTACCTCCAACAGTTAACGACGTTTCCATCGCGATCAAAACGTTCGGCATACTACGCAGCAAACCGCACTTAAGATATAGATTTATACGACCTCGCAAGACGCTAAACTCACTGCTCGTAACCACGGTTAGACTCTAAAGTGCATAGCTTACAGAATTACATATACTACCAAGTTATAAATAAAAACTTGAGTCTTCCCGGTAGATGCTTGACCTATCTGTGGATCACTCTGCGTAGTATTACTGCAAAATAGATCGGATACTTACTCCGTAAATCTTAAAATTCTTAATTTGAATTCTTTCAAATCGTAGAAAGTACCTACTCGTATATATTGTATACATATGTTGATGTTAATTTGTTAATCTATGTAACTCACCTTCCTATTTCAGGGGTTTATTTCATGAGAGTATGATTTTCGAAAAGAAAACGAAATACTGCGACGGGACGATAGACAAGCCGACAAACACTCTGTAAAAAATTGTTTCAATATTATTTTATTTTATGCACACTGCACTGAAGACCATTTGTCATCTGCAATTTTCCAGACCTCTAGTTAAATAATATAATTTTTTGAATATTGCTTCATTTTTCTTAAAGAACACAAAATTCCTCTTGATTTTGAACACCGTTTCTAAGATTGAACAAAATAATACTTATTTATTTATGTTTGACCATACCATAAAACAGTATAATTATAATAGAAATCTTTTATAATACGAATAAGTTTATCACTTATTTAAATCAACATAGTCTTATATATATATAGATTATAGAATATACATAGGTAATATACATTTTTAGCACTAAACTTGTCAAACAATATAGTTGGCCGGGACTCGGAGTTGTATGCATTAATTTATATTTAAAACCAGATTCGATTGCACGGCCACGAGATTTTACTTCGAATATTTTTTTTTTTTACAATTTCAACAGCGTATTTATATTTCCTACACTGTCCGTGCAATATTATAATTTATAATTATTTACATGGTTATTTTATACAATTTGTCATTATTTGAATGTCATAAAGTGCGCAAAACTCCAAGCCCTGGTGTACATTCAAAATTAAAGTTAAACGTTAATTAAATATGCTAAATACAATATAAAGGAACAACACATATTTTATTATACTGATTACTCGCCACGTCACTAATTATCGTTATTTAAACATAATTTGGTACTTATAATTTATCTTACGTTCACTGGCATTTCTCACACCAGTTACCGAGACTTGACGCAGAACATTAGGCCACGACGATCATATTATTATAGTTGTCAACTGTTATTTATTACATGAATACCTACATTACCGCTATACCCAACTTAACGTGAATTCGAATAAACTTAATAAACCAACATTCCTGTTGTCGGATATAAATAATCTAACTATTGCAATAGAGAAGATCTCGAACCCAAAGTTTGTCCCAGGAACACACGAAATATTTTTACAATTTAGATCCGTCACCATAAAGACATGAAGTCATCAGTGTTTATTTCAGGGGGGAGGTGACTCCGGAAAAAAATGTATACCACACCAAAAAAATATTTTTACTTCCCTTCAATATTTACCTATGGCGTACCCCCCCCCCTCCCACGGTTAGAAAGTCTGAAATAAACACTAGTCATACAATTTCAATGGGTTATCGTGTACGGACTTACACAATATAATATATACGATAAACCACGCATGCATAATTTTCGTAACGTACCTGCAGATTATACCGTCAACGCGGTTAACAAAACAATTAATACAAATCGTGATTTTTAACATGTTATCACTTAAAATGTATAGTATATATATTAAGATCGACACAAACCGTAATACCGTTATATATAATAATAATAATAATAATAATAATAATAATTTATACTATAATATTATGTTTACGACACTAGAAAAAGATTTAAAAAAAAAAAAAACCGTTTGTAATCATAACAATAATATTAATAAATCGCAGGTGTTGGATGCACGAGAGCCACTGCCAGTGGGTGCTTACCGTGCCGGTTTTCGCATCCATACTGACCAGCCTGATGTTCCTGATGAACGTCATGCGGGTGCTGCTCACCAAACTGCATCGGAACTCGACGAACCCGGCGCCGATCGGAGTCCGGAAGGCGGTCAGGGCCGCACTGATCCTGGTGCCCCTGTTCGGCATCCACTACATCCTCATACCGTACCGGCCCAAGCACAAGACCACCGTGGAAACGGTTTATCAGATATTTTCCGTAGTGCTGGTGTCGACCCAGGTGAGTGACCCACGACTGCAGGCGAGAATACGCGCCTGCATTTTAATCATCACCGTCAATAATTTTGCAAAAATAACAATATATTACTATTTATTACACCAATCTAGACACTATTGAGATACACGAGTATGGATATTGGCTATGATCCGCGAAACGTATATAGGTGCATTTGATACCATCGTTGTCCGAATGTGGAGCCGATCAGCGAGTTCGGCCTCGATATCGCAAAACCCGAGCGAATTTTTTATTAATATAAATATAAATTATTCATTTATCGTGTCGCTGAGAAAAAAATATACGGCCGCGAACACTGCGAATCCTCGTGGATTCGAGGTCTATCCATACTCGTTTATCCATATCACATTATTATTCATTATCTCGACGGTTGGATATCGAGTGTACTCAGTGTCGGTCAAAAATATCTGAGGTTATTGGCCAACGATAACAATAATTATAATTGTAAAGATTATTAATTTGTAACCTATACATTTCAATAAAATACATCGTTCATTATATTACATTCAATGAATACTAATAATAGGATTGGATTGATGTGTATTATATTGATGTTAAGATAAATTAACTTTCACTATAAAAAAAATAGTTAATATAATTAATATATCAATAACTCCGTAATTACATATTGAACCATTGACCATGGTTATTTTGTTTAGCTTTATTTTTTATCAATTACTATAGTGGCTTCATCCCCTGCTTGCCCCTCTGATGTTTTATTTTAAATGCTTTTTTAATTTAAATACTCATAACTGTATATTTGTCTTTTTTTTAAATCATTATCTGTTTATTTATTTGAATGCCGTGGCAATTATATCACAATAAATAATATTTTAATACATTTTTTTATATAATAGAGAGACACAATATTATAATTAAATTCATTATTATTATATAATATTATTGCCTCATTCATAAATCATATATAATATTATGATATACATAATTGTATTTATTTTTATAAATGTTATTACTGTGGAGTTTTTTGCCCAACATTTAGTATGGGGGACTCAGATTTTCCAAAACAAAAATTTGACAAGAATATTTTGACTTCGGGAAATACGGCTTGACGGGTTTTCATAGCGTTCGATGTGACATCCCTACTAGCCTATGCGATTATACATATAGGTGTTTTTTTTTTCAACATTTAAATCGTTCTAAAACCGATGGTCGGTCGGATACGGGAATCCGGGAACGTCTGAGCACACCCCTGATAGATATAACCACGGCCGACGCAATTTTCTAACCTTGTCGTTTTTTGCTGTGTTCCGCAGGGCCTTTGCGTATCAGTGTTGTTCTGTTTCGCCAACGTGGACGTGCACGGAGCTTTTCACAAGTACATCCGAAGGATCAAGAGACGTGGCACCACGCACACCAACGTCACGGGCACTACGCAACCGGTCCAGTCGCAGATAAGAGACGCAGTCGTCTGAACAGCGCCGGGAAAATATTATATCATGATAAATTACACGTATTATATTGTACAGGAAAAAAATAATATTAATGTCGTAACGCGTGTTGTGTGTGTCCTAGAGTTGAACGTTTTGTAAACATTCAGCAGAATCTTTTCGCGGCAAAACTTGTATGCTTCCGGTCCTCTGAAAAGAAAAACCGAAACCTTTGAATAAACGATAGTGAAATAGTAGAGAGCCGTTGTTGGCCAACATATTATTATTATTATTATATCATGCGAAGTGAATTTTTTTTTATCGTAAAACGTTAATTTTCTTATTCGTTTTTTAAAAACTCGGTTATTTGAAAATATTTTGAATATTATAAACTCGTATCACAGTAAATAGAAATTAAATACGAAACGAGTTGTTTTAGTCACCTGGGTCTGCTGATCTTCGGTCACCAATAGCCGTGGGTGGTGTTGCGGCGAGGAGACGGACGTGCCTCTCATGCAAGGATTCCACGACCCGTTCTTGTTGATCCAGCAGTGTTTCCACCGTTTCTTCATTTCGGAGAGGACCTGCGAAAAACATAAAACTGTTGTTATCCGACAGCAAAATATATTAAAGTGTATAAAATAATAATAATTATTATTATTATTATTAACGTCGTCGCCGTCTTCACCTCTCCGTTACAGAAGCAAAACAAGAGAGCCACGCACAAACCCTGGCACGAGGCGACCACCGCGGATGTGACCTGGTACACGGGTTCCCAGGAAGTGCCGGGTTCCGGTCGGAACGGCGTAACGATGTACTGGAGCCCGAGTAGTGGTATCAGGATGAGCGTGGCCCGTACCGCCTTTCCGGTTCTGCTCGACGACGCTGGCGCCTTGTCGTAGCTGTCCACGCTGCAGTTGTTCCGTTTGAAGCTGTCGGGCACACCACACACGGACAAGTCGTATTATTTGTTGTTTAAAATACCGAAGATACCGCTCCGTTGTTAGCCGCTTTTGCTACAGACACCGGACCAGACGGTTTTCGGTCCGTACTCACCTCCGGAGGCTGAACGACTGCGCCCGTTCCCTGGGAGCCACGTGCTTCGGACTGGACATGGTGATCTGTCGGGCATGCAACTTGACCAGCAACAGTCTGACGATGTTGATCAGAAACACGAGGTTGGCCAACATCGACAAACACACTGGACCCGATAGTATCCACGAGTAAAGGGATTCGTGTATCCAGCAACTTATGTTTTAAAAATAGACAAATAGATGAAAAGTCATGTATATATTATATTATAATAGTATTATGTACCAGTAGTGATAGCATGATATAAGAGTTTTGGTGAATATATAATAACGTGTATTACATGTATGATAAGTGATAACTGATGATAACTGATAAGTAATAACGATACAGTTAGATACTTTGATATGATGTTACGGCTTGAAATGAAAAATATAAAGTACGATTTGAAAACCCGATAAAACTAAAATATCTATTTCCGATCAAAACCTGATTAAAAACAATGACTTACCTACATTATACAAATCGACTGTTTTTACATTAAATTTAATATTATTGCCTGAATTTTCTACGCAATGTGCAATTAAACATTTTATATTACATTTATGTTTTTTGTTTCAAGACGTTAAAATATTTCACTAAAACGTATTTATCTCTTTTCTATTTAAAAAAAGTATTTCTAGTCATTAAAATAAGAATTGTTTCAATCAATTACATTTTTATATTTTAAAATATCTTAATCAAATGTACCCATTTTTTCCATAGCTATATTAATTATGATACAAAAGTCAGAGTGAAATTTAACGATACGATAGAACAATATTTCATATATTTATGATAAATCTTACATTTTTTTTCACGAAAACTGCTTGTTTTGTACACATACGTTGGTATTAATATAATTCTAAAAAAAATTACTTCCATCATAATATGTATAATTATTAATTTATAATATACCCAAGTGTTATATTGACCCTTTTATTGTTGTTATTTTTACTTAAACCCAAGCTAACCTCGTTTTTTTTCCATAAATATTTAACTATTAAACATATTATTAAGTCATTACATTAAGATTAAATTATGTTGTAAGCAAATAATAACAATAAAATAATACAAACATTGTACCTGCTGTATGTTATTTAGCCAATTTTCACTTTGACAGATACACTCTAACATATTGCGAAACAAAAAATATATTATTTCGATATGCGGATGGAAAAATATTTTTGTTCTTTCTCTATTTATTGAACACAAGCTGTTTCAATATGTTATTTGATGACGATTTCATCTTGGAAGCATATTTTATTTATTGCTTCCACATGGGAATAATATTATACTGAATATTACATGAATATTGAAAGCAAACGAAATATTTCATTAAAATATACAGCACAAAGTCAAAATGATATACATAATATACGAACTTATAGGTATGCATTATTTTGGTGAAAGAATAAATAAATAGTATACAATATATGTACACTACATATTTTTATGATAAAATTTACCTACGTATATTTAAAACAAAATGATTCCAAGTCTTTCAAATCATTATGCGCATGTGAATAATAATATAAATTGTGTCTTGCGACAAAATTACGAATTTGCAAACCTATATTAGGTACAATGTTTTATAAGTTGATATATTTTTAAAACAAATAATATTGTAAGAGTTTCAATTTAGTATTGGATACTGTTAAATTTAAGTTAGCTACAAATGTACAATACATGATGCAAAATAATGCACAGTATCGTATATAAATAAAAAATATATTTCCAGTTGGTTTACATAATAATATGCGTATACGTTGTTAGGCGGCTTTTCGTAACACTTTTTAATTTTGAGGAATTATCAAATTATTGATATTAATAAAGTATAGGTTAGAACAAATGCATTTAAATTTCAACTTCAATAATATCTAAACATGTACCTGTATGCTATTAGGTACTGCAATGCAGAACGACGGTATGGTTCATAAATAGTATTTCTATCATAGGTAGGTTACCAGTTTTAATTTTTCTGGACTCACCATAAATAAGTCGGTTGTCGGGTTGTGTAATACAGGTACGTCTAATGCACGGTAGATGGCGTCACAAAATTAGTTTAAGAAAACGGTACACGTTTTTTGTCGAAAATCCCATACCTAACTGTTGAGTCGACATTTCCAACAAAAATACCTTTTTAAGTGCCTATTGAGTTATTTTTTACCTACACTGTTCGTTTACAAACCGCTAAAACCACCGCGTGCGTATTCATTTGTATCTTTGGAGATTGGACATTAAGGATAAATCTCAGAGCGTCGTGTAATGCAGTTAATTGTCCGACGTATGTTCTGGTGACGACCGGCAAGAGAACTTCTGCGATCATTTATCACATTACTTTCGCAATTAAATATAAACTTCGCGGACGTCTGATAAACGGGTCTCCTATAAAAGATGAATTCAATTATTTTTCTCCGTCTAATTTTAAACGGTTCATTGTGCTCAATCGCCCAAGGACCAACTTTTGAAACGAAAATTAATGAACTATATTGATTTTCAAAACGGTTTTCGACGACGGCTATCACAACATCGCATTATGTGATTCGCATATAATTATATCCCATACTTCATTAGGTATAGACGTTTCAAACATAATCTATAAACGATAAATTGAGTGTCTCTCGTCTGTACGCATAGTGCGTCCCAAGAACATAGTTCCGATCTGCAGGACTAAAATACGTAGTATATATAGTTATCTACTGCAACAACTTTATGTGAAAAACACAATACATCAATAATATTAGGTATACGTATGGTCCAACTTTTGTCCTTTTAACACTCCAAACAATCAATATCACAAATAAACCGTGGCAAAATATTTTTTATTCGTAATAAAAAATAATGAACATTGCATGCATTCGGGCGGTTTTATAATATTACACAACTATTATATTATTTTGGTGCAAATAAATGGACCGTATCAAAACTTATAAATATTGTTGAATATAATAATTAATAACACTCTATGTTTTCATAAAGTTGAAATTAAATTTTCATGGTAAAGAAAACATTGTTATTAAAGTTATATTCTTCCTATAATTACTATGACTGAGAAGCAAAGAATATTATAAAGTCAAAGATAATAATAATATTAATAACTCTGAACTGTAATGTTAGGATCTACGTTTGATTCTTTAAGTAGAAAATAAACTTTTATATAAAATATGGGACCGTCAATGTTATAACATTAGACACGTAACGAGATAATGGTACGGTTACTCAGTTAGTTTATTTCATTAAAATTGATAGTAATTATTCGTTAGAAATAATCCGTGCACAACAAATTGAATTTCTATAATAATACGAATAAATATTTATTAAATATATCAAACTTTCCTAACGTAGAGGGCATAATAAGTGTTACTATTACAGGTCTAATTAGTAAAATATAACGTAATTCGATTGTATTTCCATCATCAAATTACTGACCTAAGTGTGGTTTAATCGAGCGCATTCAACAATATAATAAAATTAAAATATAAAATAGATATTAAACAAAAATTGTATTTTGCGTTTTAAAACAATATTTATGTAAAAATATGCCGAGTGAGGTGAACAGATATTATGTCTTTTAAGTAAATTAAATTCATGTTTTTTTTTTTTTTTTTTAGGGTAGACAAATGCTTAACAATTTCCGTGATATTATTTACTTGTACCTAAATGAATCACATAACTTTAAACTTTTTTCAACATTTACTCTTCGTATATTTAATGACACAAAAAGTTGTATTTTAATTATAGCTGTATTTTAGACTCTGACTGGAGCGATGAATGTATTGATTTTACAATGATCTGTTTTTATTTTTGTCTATCATCAACTTTTGGGACGGTAAAAATACTTCCATTTTTTTTCAACAACATCTTTTCTGGTAGAAAAAAGAATCTAGTTGGTACTTTGAGGGGCGAAATTAAAAAAACCCCAATAGTTTTCAAAAGGTCCGGAATAACAAACAAACAATTAAAGAAAACTGTGATGTTTACACAAAATCAATTTTGAAAATATCGATTTTGTTATTTGGTGTAACTCAAAAAAAATTACCGTAAATACATGACATGTTTACTGAATTATTACGCACCATAACATTTTCGAAATATTGCGACTTTGTTTAATGTTTTTGATCATTATTATATAGGCATAAGAAAAAATTGAGTTTCATTTATTTCTAAAGTTTTGAAATGTAATATAAGATTTTCCTTTAGCTTAACAACAACGAAAAAAGTTTACCGGAAGGTCAAATAAAGTTTTACAAGCTTTTGATGTTGGACATTTGATATTCACCCGTAAATTTCTTATACAATGGTTTTCTTATTTGGTTTTAATTCAAAAACTAATAACTGTAGGTAGGTACTTGACATTTCATCAAATGTTTATTTTATCATTTTCTTTACATAATAACATTTTCAAAGTATTTTGACCCGGTTTGATATCTTTAGGCATTTTTTATTCTATACATTTCAATAACATTTTATATGTTTGGTATAAAAGCTTGAAAAAATAATTGAAGATTCCTTATAAGTTGTTACAATGGCAGCTAATAAATATTAAAGATCCAAAGCCATGATTCGTATTTTATAAGTATTTAAAGTTCAAATTTCGACAACATTTTCAAATTATTTTGTAATTAAAAAATTATAAAATGTTGAATTCATAGAGCTAAAGATTGAAAATTTAAAACAAGAATTCTCACAAATAGTTAATACTCAAAAAATTAAATCTAAAAAAGGTGCACTGCTGTGCAGAAGGTTACAAGTGGGTCACTGTATAATGGATGGTATTAAATTTGAATTCAATGATATAATATCATTGTATAAGAAAAA
>WHPZ01571673.1:0-13337 GCA_016617965.1 Macrosiphum rosae | reverse complement strand
GGATTTTCATGAAAATCAGATGTGTAGGTAGTTGTAAAAAAATTATTTCGAAAATACAATTACAGAATAAAAATGATCATTTTAATATTGTGTAACTATTATGTCGCTTACAATAAAATAAATGTTCGAATATAGCTCAATGGTGCTTACACTTTTCACTTTCGGCTCTTACAAATAACATCTTGTCGTGTTGATTAGTGCATGGCGCTTACACTAGTCTTACACTACCCCATGCAACAAAGTCGCTTACGTATTTTTTTCGAAGTTAATGTGACTTACGATCAATTTTGAATTAATTTAAATGACATGTGGCTTTCGCACAATCTTTAAATGGTAAAATGACATGTTTAGGTTTATATTGTGGCTCAGCTATTTTACAGACGGGTGCGTCAGAATTTTAGAAAAACGTCGATACCAATAATCTCATTTTCGCCAAAATTGTCGCCTACGCCCTTTTACCTAATAGGGCTCGATATGTCCCGTCGCTCACATTTTTTCGTCGGCGAATCAATAACAATCATAATATTATAATATCGTTATCGCGTGAATACCATCGTCGACATCGTAATATAGTACCTATACAAATTTGATTCGTTCACGATTTATATAGATGTACTGCCGGTCGCTGCACGTGGCTCTGCAGTTTTTCATGGTGGCCAACTACATGTGGATGTTCTGCGAAGGACTGCACTTGCACATGGCTCTGGTGGTGGTGTTCGTCAACGACGTGAACGCGATGCGCTGGTTCTACGCCATCGGCTGGGGCGTACCTGCCGCGCTCACCGTCCTGTACGTGTCCTGGAGGAGCAATTCCGAGGACACCGCTCAGTGAGTGCACCGATAAAGTCCATCGCTAATTATTGCCTCCGACGTTTCTCGAATGATTATTATGCGATATGATTTATTCATATTACATTATAAACCCGCTGAAATTGTGTACGCGTGAAAATTTGGTTTGCTGTACGCTGACGAGGGCACTATAGTGCCGCTGCAATGACGTCGATATACCTCCTCGGTGACCTATAATCGCACGTTAGATCACTGTTTCCACCGACCAAAAACAAAGTACATAACGATAATAATAAGATAATAATATTATGTGTCAGGTGAACTTACGGACACGAGCGAGTGTCTTTTCGCGGTATTGGAATACCATGCCTGGAACGTGTGGTCTATCCTATAAGACTTGCATAACTATGTTAATTAATAATTCCGCTTCTAAAATATTCACATAGTGTAACATGATACATAATGTCTCAAAATTTCACGTTTACGTCACGGAAAAAAAATTTCAAAATATTTACTTCAATTTATAGAGAACAAATCTTTATGTATCGGGGCTTAAAAAGTCTTCCAATCCCACCTTAAAACCAATTCGGACACATACCTAATATAGGTAACGTAGATGATTTGTAGTCAGCGGTATGTTATACGCTCGTACTAGGATTAGGAAGTATCTCACGTTTTTAAAACGAAAGAGATTGCCATGGACTTATATAATAATAATAATAATATGAACATAATATATATCTATGAACGCGATGAGAAGAATGTGTTAGTGGTTTCAAGCGGAAAAACATTTATTACCGCGTGCGAGTGTGTGTATGTGAATTAAAAAAATAACGGCCGTCAGTAGTCAGTTGACACGAATGATAGTTTCCGTCTAGGTCATCGTCGCAAAACTAATATTACGACCATACATCGTGCGGAATTGGAGTCTCATTCCTAGGTATAAGGAATTTACTCGTAGATATAGTGTAGGAGGTATACCTATTATTTATATATACATATAAATAGCAGTTACTATTTTCTACACTTTCCCCCACCCCTAACTATTTACCCGGACGAATCTCCTCTGACCATTGTGCATTGCACACACAGTGACCAAAGTTTAAAGACAAATTAATATACACTGAATAATTGTGTGCAACAACTTTCACTTCAATCGGATTATTATTTTTCACGATTCGAAAAAAACATGAAATACCTACAGATTTTGAGAAAATTACAAATTTTTACACTTCATTCTAAAAACAAGTAGTAATATACTGCCCTTGTATTAACAAAAAAAAAAAAAAAAAACACCGACTACAATTGGAAGGCCATCGATTCACAACAATATTTTTATGCTACTTAGACATTTTCAGAGATCACTCCCGACATAATCTTGATCCACGATAAAATAATAATACAGTAAAATCTACAAACATTAGTTATTTAAACAAACAACTTTTAAACGCGTCATAATATTATTGTAACATGTTTGTGTGTTTAGGTTTTATAATAAACAGAGAGTGAGTGGTAAGTTCATGAGTTTGAAGTAGCCATATGGACTTACAAATAATATAATTGAGTGCCAATTACGTAAATAAATAATGTAAACAGGACTATGTTTATGAATTTATATATTTTTCTAAAACAATAATCTGGCGACACACGAGTGACGGAAGTGTTTTAAAGACCATGTTCGTTTTGTTCGCAGTGTAGGTACATATTATTACTAAATATCTTACAAAATTATACTTTCAACTTACCTAATGACGAGAAGGATCGCAATACTGTTTTAAATATATTATATAATATACAACAACATGAGTACCGTCGATTGTATCAAGTGTCAGACATTCCAATATTTCATAATATATTTAAAAAAAAAACATAATATTATGCATTGTAACAGGAAAAATATGTTTACAAAGGAGTCGTTCAAAACGCGTACATTGAAATACGATAATATTAAACTTACTTTGGCCGCAAAAAAATAAGTTGAGGTGATTAAAAAAAAATATATTTTAAAAAACAATAAAAATTGTTGAGCGACAGTAATACAAATATGGTTTCTAATTTCTTCACTCACTAGTTTCACCTATACTGACTATTGGCTACCTACTTATATACTTATAAATTATGACTAAATCGACTACTCTTACGCGTTTCAATGACGGTTAAACGTGCATGGTACAAATTACACGATTATAATGTGTAAGATTAATAACTTTTCACTTTGCGATTGGCGTGTCATCGGATAAAAATATAATATTTATCCAAATTAAATAGCTTTTTTTAATCCAGTCCGTCCATCATCGACAATATTATCGTTTATATAATAATACATGCGATGGTTTATTAAACACGTGATCACTTAATTTTATAACGACAAGAACTAACTTTTTATTGATAGTATAATATTATAATTTTATAATTTTTTTTATTAGACATTACTGATTATTACACATTCAACATATTATTATTATTATTATTTTAATTATTTAGATATTATATTACATCATTTGCTATATCAGCTTAAATATGCTATAAATATTTAAAATCAAAAATTGTTTAAAATATCTTGCACATTTCACGTGTTCATACCTAATACACGGGTAATGGTTTAAAAAAATAGGGAGAGTGTGTCTATAATATGGTGTCGAGACGTATAAGTATACATTACATATTTTATAAAATTATAAAAAATTATTATGATTTCTTTGCAATTCGAGACTGCAAGAAGACAATTTGTACACACAATATTTACTGCACAGCGACGACGGAATCTGATAAAAATATTATATTATATTCAGACACAATATTTGGTCATTGATTATTTTTAAATATTTTTACATTCATTTTGTCATAGTTCGTGTGTATATAAGCTCCAATCTGCATACTGCAGAGCCGGCGATGGTCGATGGAGACGCAACTCTGTTGAGAAGGTGAACGGTTGCAATGACATTTGTTATCAGCGTAAATCCAAATCGAAAAATTAATAATAATATTTACCCTTTTTAATGCCCCCAAGTACCTCCAACAGTTAACGACGTTTCCATCGCGATCAAAACGTTCGGCATACTACGCAGCAAACCGCACTTAAGATATAGATTTATACGACCTCGCAAGACGCTAAACTCACTGCTCGTAACCACGGTTAGACTCTAAAGTGCATAGCTTACAGAATTACATATACTACCAAGTTATAAATAAAAACTTGAGTCTTCCCGGTAGATGCTTGACCTATCTGTGGATCACTCTGCGTAGTATTACTGCAAAATAGATCGGATACTTACTCCGTAAATCTTAAAATTCTTAATTTGAATTCTTTCAAATCGTAGAAAGTACCTACTCGTATATATTGTATACATATGTTGATGTTAATTTGTTAATCTATGTAACTCACCTTCCTATTTCAGGGGTTTATTTCATGAGAGTATGATTTTCGAAAAGAAAACGAAATACTGCGACGGGACGATAGACAAGCCGACAAACACTCTGTAAAAAATTGTTTCAATATTATTTTATTTTATGCACACTGCACTGAAGACCATTTGTCATCTGCAATTTTCCAGACCTCTAGTTAAATAATATAATTTTTTGAATATTGCTTCATTTTTCTTAAAGAACACAAAATTCCTCTTGATTTTGAACACCGTTTCTAAGATTGAACAAAATAATACTTATTTATTTATGTTTGACCATACCATAAAACAGTATAATTATAATAGAAATCTTTTATAATACGAATAAGTTTATCACTTATTTAAATCAACATAGTCTTATATATATATAGATTATAGAATATACATAGGTAATATACATTTTTAGCACTAAACTTGTCAAACAATATAGTTGGCCGGGACTCGGAGTTGTATGCATTAATTTATATTTAAAACCAGATTCGATTGCACGGCCACGAGATTTTACTTCGAATATTTTTTTTTTTTACAATTTCAACAGCGTATTTATATTTCCTACACTGTCCGTGCAATATTATAATTTATAATTATTTACATGGTTATTTTATACAATTTGTCATTATTTGAATGTCATAAAGTGCGCAAAACTCCAAGCCCTGGTGTACATTCAAAATTAAAGTTAAACGTTAATTAAATATGCTAAATACAATATAAAGGAACAACACATATTTTATTATACTGATTACTCGCCACGTCACTAATTATCGTTATTTAAACATAATTTGGTACTTATAATTTATCTTACGTTCACTGGCATTTCTCACACCAGTTACCGAGACTTGACGCAGAACATTAGGCCACGACGATCATATTATTATAGTTGTCAACTGTTATTTATTACATGAATACCTACATTACCGCTATACCCAACTTAACGTGAATTCGAATAAACTTAATAAACCAACATTCCTGTTGTCGGATATAAATAATCTAACTATTGCAATAGAGAAGATCTCGAACCCAAAGTTTGTCCCAGGAACACACGAAATATTTTTACAATTTAGATCCGTCACCATAAAGACATGAAGTCATCAGTGTTTATTTCAGGGGGGAGGTGACTCCGGAAAAAAATGTATACCACACCAAAAAAATATTTTTACTTCCCTTCAATATTTACCTATGGCGTACCCCCCCCCCTCCCACGGTTAGAAAGTCTGAAATAAACACTAGTCATACAATTTCAATGGGTTATCGTGTACGGACTTACACAATATAATATATACGATAAACCACGCATGCATAATTTTCGTAACGTACCTGCAGATTATACCGTCAACGCGGTTAACAAAACAATTAATACAAATCGTGATTTTTAACATGTTATCACTTAAAATGTATAGTATATATATTAAGATCGACACAAACCGTAATACCGTTATATATAATAATAATAATAATAATAATAATAATAATTTATACTATAATATTATGTTTACGACACTAGAAAAAGATTTAAAAAAAAAAAAAACCGTTTGTAATCATAACAATAATATTAATAAATCGCAGGTGTTGGATGCACGAGAGCCACTGCCAGTGGGTGCTTACCGTGCCGGTTTTCGCATCCATACTGACCAGCCTGATGTTCCTGATGAACGTCATGCGGGTGCTGCTCACCAAACTGCATCGGAACTCGACGAACCCGGCGCCGATCGGAGTCCGGAAGGCGGTCAGGGCCGCACTGATCCTGGTGCCCCTGTTCGGCATCCACTACATCCTCATACCGTACCGGCCCA
Organism: Macrosiphum rosae; assembly: GCA_016617965.1. Lineage (NCBI taxonomy): Eukaryota > Metazoa > Arthropoda > Insecta > Hemiptera > Aphididae > Macrosiphum > Macrosiphum rosae. The sequence goes on along the minus strand of WHPZ01571673.1, from coordinate 7,354 downwards.
AGCACAAGACCACCGTGGAAACGGTTTATCAGATATTTTCCGTAGTGCTGGTGTCGACCCAGGTGAGTGACCCACGACTGCAGGCGAGAATACGCGCCTGCATTTTAATCATCACCGTCAATAATTTTGCAAAAATAACAATATATTACTATTTATTACACCAATCTAGACACTATTGAGATACACGAGTATGGATATTGGCTATGATCCGCGAAACGTATATAGGTGCATTTGATACCATCGTTGTCCGAATGTGGAGCCGATCAGCGAGTTCGGCCTCGATATCGCAAAACCCGAGCGAATTTTTTATTAATATAAATATAAATTATTCATTTATCGTGTCGCTGAGAAAAAAATATACGGCCGCGAACACTGCGAATCCTCGTGGATTCGAGGTCTATCCATACTCGTTTATCCATATCACATTATTATTCATTATCTCGACGGTTGGATATCGAGTGTACTCAGTGTCGGTCAAAAATATCTGAGGTTATTGGCCAACGATAACAATAATTATAATTGTAAAGATTATTAATTTGTAACCTATACATTTCAATAAAATACATCGTTCATTATATTACATTCAATGAATACTAATAATAGGATTGGATTGATGTGTATTATATTGATGTTAAGATAAATTAACTTTCACTATAAAAAAAATAGTTAATATAATTAATATATCAATAACTCCGTAATTACATATTGAACCATTGACCATGGTTATTTTGTTTAGCTTTATTTTTTATCAATTACTATAGTGGCTTCATCCCCTGCTTGCCCCTCTGATGTTTTATTTTAAATGCTTTTTTAATTTAAATACTCATAACTGTATATTTGTCTTTTTTTTAAATCATTATCTGTTTATTTATTTGAATGCCGTGGCAATTATATCACAATAAATAATATTTTAATACATTTTTTTATATAATAGAGAGACACAATATTATAATTAAATTCATTATTATTATATAATATTATTGCCTCATTCATAAATCATATATAATATTATGATATACATAATTGTATTTATTTTTATAAATGTTATTACTGTGGAGTTTTTTGCCCAACATTTAGTATGGGGGACTCAGATTTTCCAAAACAAAAATTTGACAAGAATATTTTGACTTCGGGAAATACGGCTTGACGGGTTTTCATAGCGTTCGATGTGACATCCCTACTAGCCTATGCGATTATACATATAGGTGTTTTTTTTTTCAACATTTAAATCGTTCTAAAACCGATGGTCGGTCGGATACGGGAATCCGGGAACGTCTGAGCACACCCCTGATAGATATAACCACGGCCGACGCAATTTTCTAACCTTGTCGTTTTTTGCTGTGTTCCGCAGGGCCTTTGCGTATCAGTGTTGTTCTGTTTCGCCAACGTGGACGTGCACGGAGCTTTTCACAAGTACATCCGAAGGATCAAGAGACGTGGCACCACGCACACCAACGTCACGGGCACTACGCAACCGGTCCAGTCGCAGATAAGAGACGCAGTCGTCTGAACAGCGCCGGGAAAATATTATATCATGATAAATTACACGTATTATATTGTACAGGAAAAAAATAATATTAATGTCGTAACGCGTGTTGTGTGTGTCCTAGAGTTGAACGTTTTGTAAACATTCAGCAGAATCTTTTCGCGGCAAAACTTGTATGCTTCCGGTCCTCTGAAAAGAAAAACCGAAACCTTTGAATAAACGATAGTGAAATAGTAGAGAGCCGTTGTTGGCCAACATATTATTATTATTATTATATCATGCGAAGTGAATTTTTTTTTATCGTAAAACGTTAATTTTCTTATTCGTTTTTTAAAAACTCGGTTATTTGAAAATATTTTGAATATTATAAACTCGTATCACAGTAAATAGAAATTAAATACGAAACGAGTTGTTTTAGTCACCTGGGTCTGCTGATCTTCGGTCACCAATAGCCGTGGGTGGTGTTGCGGCGAGGAGACGGACGTGCCTCTCATGCAAGGATTCCACGACCCGTTCTTGTTGATCCAGCAGTGTTTCCACCGTTTCTTCATTTCGGAGAGGACCTGCGAAAAACATAAAACTGTTGTTATCCGACAGCAAAATATATTAAAGTGTATAAAATAATAATAATTATTATTATTATTATTAACGTCGTCGCCGTCTTCACCTCTCCGTTACAGAAGCAAAACAAGAGAGCCACGCACAAACCCTGGCACGAGGCGACCACCGCGGATGTGACCTGGTACACGGGTTCCCAGGAAGTGCCGGGTTCCGGTCGGAACGGCGTAACGATGTACTGGAGCCCGAGTAGTGGTATCAGGATGAGCGTGGCCCGTACCGCCTTTCCGGTTCTGCTCGACGACGCTGGCGCCTTGTCGTAGCTGTCCACGCTGCAGTTGTTCCGTTTGAAGCTGTCGGGCACACCACACACGGACAAGTCGTATTATTTGTTGTTTAAAATACCGAAGATACCGCTCCGTTGTTAGCCGCTTTTGCTACAGACACCGGACCAGACGGTTTTCGGTCCGTACTCACCTCCGGAGGCTGAACGACTGCGCCCGTTCCCTGGGAGCCACGTGCTTCGGACTGGACATGGTGATCTGTCGGGCATGCAACTTGACCAGCAACAGTCTGACGATGTTGATCAGAAACACGAGGTTGGCCAACATCGACAAACACACTGGACCCGATAGTATCCACGAGTAAAGGGATTCGTGTATCCAGCAACTTATGTTTTAAAAATAGACAAATAGATGAAAAGTCATGTATATATTATATTATAATAGTATTATGTACCAGTAGTGATAGCATGATATAAGAGTTTTGGTGAATATATAATAACGTGTATTACATGTATGATAAGTGATAACTGATGATAACTGATAAGTAATAACGATACAGTTAGATACTTTGATATGATGTTACGGCTTGAAATGAAAAATATAAAGTACGATTTGAAAACCCGATAAAACTAAAATATCTATTTCCGATCAAAACCTGATTAAAAACAATGACTTACCTACATTATACAAATCGACTGTTTTTACATTAAATTTAATATTATTGCCTGAATTTTCTACGCAATGTGCAATTAAACATTTTATATTACATTTATGTTTTTTGTTTCAAGACGTTAAAATATTTCACTAAAACGTATTTATCTCTTTTCTATTTAAAAAAAGTATTTCTAGTCATTAAAATAAGAATTGTTTCAATCAATTACATTTTTATATTTTAAAATATCTTAATCAAATGTACCCATTTTTTCCATAGCTATATTAATTATGATACAAAAGTCAGAGTGAAATTTAACGATACGATAGAACAATATTTCATATATTTATGATAAATCTTACATTTTTTTTCACGAAAACTGCTTGTTTTGTACACATACGTTGGTATTAATATAATTCTAAAAAAAATTACTTCCATCATAATATGTATAATTATTAATTTATAATATACCCAAGTGTTATATTGACCCTTTTATTGTTGTTATTTTTACTTAAACCCAAGCTAACCTCGTTTTTTTTCCATAAATATTTAACTATTAAACATATTATTAAGTCATTACATTAAGATTAAATTATGTTGTAAGCAAATAATAACAATAAAATAATACAAACATTGTACCTGCTGTATGTTATTTAGCCAATTTTCACTTTGACAGATACACTCTAACATATTGCGAAACAAAAAATATATTATTTCGATATGCGGATGGAAAAATATTTTTGTTCTTTCTCTATTTATTGAACACAAGCTGTTTCAATATGTTATTTGATGACGATTTCATCTTGGAAGCATATTTTATTTATTGCTTCCACATGGGAATAATATTATACTGAATATTACATGAATATTGAAAGCAAACGAAATATTTCATTAAAATATACAGCACAAAGTCAAAATGATATACATAATATACGAACTTATAGGTATGCATTATTTTGGTGAAAGAATAAATAAATAGTATACAATATATGTACACTACATATTTTTATGATAAAATTTACCTACGTATATTTAAAACAAAATGATTCCAAGTCTTTCAAATCATTATGCGCATGTGAATAATAATATAAATTGTGTCTTGCGACAAAATTACGAATTTGCAAACCTATATTAGGTACAATGTTTTATAAGTTGATATATTTTTAAAACAAATAATATTGTAAGAGTTTCAATTTAGTATTGGATACTGTTAAATTTAAGTTAGCTACAAATGTACAATACATGATGCAAAATAATGCACAGTATCGTATATAAATAAAAAATATATTTCCAGTTGGTTTACATAATAATATGCGTATACGTTGTTAGGCGGCTTTTCGTAACACTTTTTAATTTTGAGGAATTATCAAATTATTGATATTAATAAAGTATAGGTTAGAACAAATGCATTTAAATTTCAACTTCAATAATATCTAAACATGTACCTGTATGCTATTAGGTACTGCAATGCAGAACGACGGTATGGTTCATAAATAGTATTTCTATCATAGGTAGGTTACCAGTTTTAATTTTTCTGGACTCACCATAAATAAGTCGGTTGTCGGGTTGTGTAATACAGGTACGTCTAATGCACGGTAGATGGCGTCACAAAATTAGTTTAAGAAAACGGTACACGTTTTTTGTCGAAAATCCCATACCTAACTGTTGAGTCGACATTTCCAACAAAAATACCTTTTTAAGTGCCTATTGAGTTATTTTTTACCTACACTGTTCGTTTACAAACCGCTAAAACCACCGCGTGCGTATTCATTTGTATCTTTGGAGATTGGACATTAAGGATAAATCTCAGAGCGTCGTGTAATGCAGTTAATTGTCCGACGTATGTTCTGGTGACGACCGGCAAGAGAACTTCTGCGATCATTTATCACATTACTTTCGCAATTAAATATAAACTTCGCGGACGTCTGATAAACGGGTCTCCTATAAAAGATGAATTCAATTATTTTTCTCCGTCTAATTTTAAACGGTTCATTGTGCTCAATCGCCCAAGGACCAACTTTTGAAACGAAAATTAATGAACTATATTGATTTTCAAAACGGTTTTCGACGACGGCTATCACAACATCGCATTATGTGATTCGCATATAATTATATCCCATACTTCATTAGGTATAGACGTTTCAAACATAATCTATAAACGATAAATTGAGTGTCTCTCGTCTGTACGCATAGTGCGTCCCAAGAACATAGTTCCGATCTGCAGGACTAAAATACGTAGTATATATAGTTATCTACTGCAACAACTTTATGTGAAAAACACAATACATCAATAATATTAGGTATACGTATGGTCCAACTTTTGTCCTTTTAACACTCCAAACAATCAATATCACAAATAAACCGTGGCAAAATATTTTTTATTCGTAATAAAAAATAATGAACATTGCATGCATTCGGGCGGTTTTATAATATTACACAACTATTATATTATTTTGGTGCAAATAAATGGACCGTATCAAAACTTATAAATATTGTTGAATATAATAATTAATAACACTCTATGTTTTCATAAAGTTGAAATTAAATTTTCATGGTAAAGAAAACATTGTTATTAAAGTTATATTCTTCCTATAATTACTATGACTGAGAAGCAAAGAATATTATAAAGTCAAAGATAATAATAATATTAATAACTCTGAACTGTAATGTTAGGATCTACGTTTGATTCTTTAAGTAGAAAATAAACTTTTATATAAAATATGGGACCGTCAATGTTATAACATTAGACACGTAACGAGATAATGGTACGGTTACTCAGTTAGTTTATTTCATTAAAATTGATAGTAATTATTCGTTAGAAATAATCCGTGCACAACAAATTGAATTTCTATAATAATACGAATAAATATTTATTAAATATATCAAACTTTCCTAACGTAGAGGGCATAATAAGTGTTACTATTACAGGTCTAATTAGTAAAATATAACGTAATTCGATTGTATTTCCATCATCAAATTACTGACCTAAGTGTGGTTTAATCGAGCGCATTCAACAATATAATAAAATTAAAATATAAAATAGATATTAAACAAAAATTGTATTTTGCGTTTTAAAACAATATTTATGTAAAAATATGCCGAGTGAGGTGAACAGATATTATGTCTTTTAAGTAAATTAAATTCATGTTTTTTTTTTTTTTTTTTAGGGTAGACAAATGCTTAACAATTTCCGTGATATTATTTACTTGTACCTAAATGAATCACATAACTTTAAACTTTTTTCAACATTTACTCTTCGTATATTTAATGACACAAAAAGTTGTATTTTAATTATAGCTGTATTTTAGACTCTGACTGGAGCGATGAATGTATTGATTTTACAATGATCTGTTTTTATTTTTGTCTATCATCAACTTTTGGGACGGTAAAAATACTTCCATTTTTTTTCAACAACATCTTTTCTGGTAGAAAAAAGAATCTAGTTGGTACTTTGAGGGGCGAAATTAAAAAAACCCCAATAGTTTTCAAAAGGTCCGGAATAACAAACAAACAATTAAAGAAAACTGTGATGTTTACACAAAATCAATTTTGAAAATATCGATTTTGTTATTTGGTGTAACTCAAAAAAAATTACCGTAAATACATGACATGTTTACTGAATTATTACGCACCATAACATTTTCGAAATATTGCGACTTTGTTTAATGTTTTTGATCATTATTATATAGGCATAAGAAAAAATTGAGTTTCATTTATTTCTAAAGTTTTGAAATGTAATATAAGATTTTCCTTTAGCTTAACAACAACGAAAAAAGTTTACCGGAAGGTCAAATAAAGTTTTACAAGCTTTTGATGTTGGACATTTGATATTCACCCGTAAATTTCTTATACAATGGTTTTCTTATTTGGTTTTAATTCAAAAACTAATAACTGTAGGTAGGTACTTGACATTTCATCAAATGTTTATTTTATCATTTTCTTTACATAATAACATTTTCAAAGTATTTTGACCCGGTTTGATATCTTTAGGCATTTTTTATTCTATACATTTCAATAACATTTTATATGTTTGGTATAAAAGCTTGAAAAAATAATTGAAGATTCCTTATAAGTTGTTACAATGGCAGCTAATAAATATTAAAGATCCAAAGCCATGATTCGTATTTTATAAGTATTTAAAGTTCAAATTTCGACAACATTTTCAAATTATTTTGTAATTAAAAAATTATAAAATGTTGAATTCATAGAGCTAAAGATTGAAAATTTAAAACAAGAATTCTCACAAATAGTTAATACTCAAAAAATTAAATCTAAAAAAGGTGCACTGCTGTGCAGAAGGTTACAAGTGGGTCACTGTATAATGGATGGTATTAAATTTGAATTCAATGATATAATATCATTGTATAAGAAAAA